>JAECUM010014459.1:0-108162 GCA_016617855.1 Megalonaias nervosa
TTCTTTGTAGATCTGATGTGAACATCCATGTTTCACAAGCATACAGAAAGATAGATATGACAATCGAGCGCATCAGCCTTATTTTGGAACCAAAAGCAATGTTGGTATCTTTCCATATTGGTCTCAACCTTGATATTGCTGCTGTTGTCTGGGCAATCCTGCTAAGTAGTTTTGGTTTGGAGTCCTCATCTGTGATAATTGATCCCAAGTACTTGAAGCTTGTGATATATATGTAAACAACATTTTTTATGCACTGGTTGCATACATTGAACTTTTATTTAATGAATATTTATAAACCTCAGAGAGTCATATTTTGGCTTAAACAGGACAAGAAAAAGAAGACAAACAAGCAGAACAAATTGCATGTTGATATAGGCACAAACAAGCATAACAAATTACATGTTGATATAGGCACAAACAAGCATAACAAATTACATGTGGATATAGGCACAAACAAGCATAACAAATTACATGTGGATATAGGAAAAAACAAGCATAACAAATAACATGTTGATATAGGCACAAACAAGCAAAACAAATTACATGTGGATATAGGCACAAACAAGCATAACAAATTACATGTTGATATAGGCACAAACAAGCATAACAAAAATTACACGTTGACATAGGCACAAACAAGCATAACAAATTACATGTGATATAGGCACAAACAAGCATAACAAATTACATGTGATATAGACACAAACAAGCATAACAAATTGCATGTTGATATAGGCACAAACAAGCATAACAAATTACATGATATAGGCACAAACAAGCATAACAAATTACATGATATAGGCACAAACAAGCATAACAAATTACATGTTGATATAGGCACAAACAAGCATAATAATACTGAATATCTCATTGCATTTTGAACTGAAGCTTTCTGTGAAACTTGACATAAAAGAGTAACTTGACAGATAACAAACATGTATAATTGGACACCGCTATCTGCAGAACATACACAAGATTAACTTTTTTTAACCATATTTTGTTTAAAAACTATATTTGTTATGCATATAACTTGGACACTAGATCCCAACTACGATGTCAAGTAATCTGTAAATGTTCAAATAAATTAAAATAAAACATTACATGTGATGTTGGAAAATCCATAACTTCATAAAAATGTAAATAGAAGCAAAATAAATAAATGTGTGGAGAGAAAATATGTATTTATGTCAGAACGGTTCTGCATATAAATCATTGTGTTTCTAAATAAACATGGTGTCAAATCCCTGAACACACAATCGCTTTAGATGCAAATATTTCCCTGGAAGATATATATTCTATGATTGCATGGCTATTGTACCAGTGAAGAAAAATGTGTGGTTGGAAATGTTTATGTGTGTTGCAGTTGAACAAGGCCTGTCTGTTGAGCAGTTAGTCTCCATGATGACAAAAATATTGTTAGAAGAACAGTGATGGACCCTCAAAGTTACCAACATGAGAAAATGGTTGAAGTGGTACAACAGCTACAAGATGAAATTGCCAAGAAAACAGTTTTACTCATGAAATAGAAACGTGTTTGTTTGTAGATGCTATTTGAAGAATCACTACTGTGGCTACTATTGGCCTTGGTGTTGCTGGAATTGTGACCAGAGCAACTATCATAGGCATTAGGGTTGAAATGATTCATCCGTATATCAATGCATCAGTACTTTTACTGTAATGATACACATATCAATACAAAAGATGGAGAATCAATACAAATAATTCTTGACATAAGTTATTTAGTCTTCAGCAGATATGAATAATTAGCATTATTTTGCCTTGTTATTATTTAAATATGGAATTCATCTGAAACAGTATTTCCTGTCCTAGGCATTCATTTAATAAGATGTTTTCAAAGCATTCATGCCATGCAAAACAAAGGCCTGGGGGCTAAAGTGAGTTAAATGGAGCCACCATTAAATAGCCTAAAACATTGAATAAAACTGACAACCAACAGGTAGTCTGTTTGAAAGTATTTTTGTTTTCTTGTCATCAATGAAAATTGCATATAAATATATGATAACTATATCCCTATCTGTAATCTGCATGCTGGAAATACACCACCTACCTTCCAAAGATGGAAAGACCATCAAGTTCATATGTGTATCAATATGTATCATATCACAGGCTGTGTATCGTGAATTGTATCGATACGCTGTACAGGTGTATCGTTTCATCCTTAACACCAATCAAATTTGCTTTTGATTCTATGTCAGTTGTAACTGGTGTTGTCAGAATGATTTGTTATGTTTACATCCTTTGGGTTGTGCAAAGTAGTCTTAGTATGATTAGCAAACTCAGCTCGATGGCTACCAAAGATAGAATGATTATCATGGATGAATTCGATAATGGTGCTGGTCAAATTGGAAAACTGGAACGCTAGTAACCCAAAACAGGCACTGCTTCACAGGCAGTGAATATCAAGTAAATGCTTGCAAGCATATATCAATCTACCTATGAGCTGACAGCAGTGTATTGATCTGACAAGAACGCCTCATGCAAACTTCACTTGTAGGCCAACCTGTGGGCTTCAATCGCATGTAAATAACACACTTGCATGTGATGCAAGGGTACAAAAGGGCAAAGTTATGGTTATGGTAGGCTTTGACCCAAACTAATAATTCCGGTCTAAAAGCCCCCTTATCATACAACTGCTTGTCTCTCCCTCTCTCTTGTGTACAATGAAATGCAGCAATAGATCTAGATCCCCTAGAGACATTTCTTATGAGGTCATTGTAGTTTTTTGCTTCTAGTAAATTGTAGATCTCACAGGGACCCCTTTCAACTCAGATTCCACTAGGATCCAGATTTTACAACCACCCAAGTTGGTAGCTAAATCAGGACAGGATTTTGGCTAGATTTCAAATAAAAGCTTCAGGACTTCATCATTTCTTGTAAACCAGTGGTTCCCAAACTTTTTGGGCCATCACCCTCTTGGTTATCCTCAGTGCCCCCTACCGTACCTCATAAAAATCATTATTCAGCATTAGCTCTTTCCCCCTCAGTAATCCCACTGCCCCCAGTACTGCCCACTTTGGGAACCACTTTTGTATACCATTAGCTCAGATTTAGGCTTGGTTGGTCACCTAGAGCTAGAAGAGGTAGTCCTTAAGGTCTGACTTGTGGCCTCAAAAGAAATCTTAAATGTTAGCAAGTTTCCAAGCAGTACAGGGGTGCATTATCCTTATGAGACACAAGTGTATTATGGTGGCCGTGGACAGCATGTCAATTATGGTCAATTTATACGTCATGGAGGCACCCCTTCTCTTTGCTACTGCCACACAGTTCACCTTGTTTTTGCCAACCCAGCTTTCTGGGCAAGAATCTGCTCCCTTTGGTTGCCCTTTAGCCAGTTGGAACCCATTCTCTCAGTCTCATCTGTGCCTGATATGATCAAGACGGACTTCTATGGCCTGTTACAGTCCTAGATTTCAATTTTGCTAAATCAGAATGGATAACAAATCTCTTCCTCCAATGCAGATGTATTGCTATTATTTCAGCAGCTACTATCTCTTGGGGTATTACACTGGCAGTCAAAGGAGCTTATTCTCTCTCAGAGAGAGATCTTTTTATGAAAATCAAAGCTCTTAAGGGTTATTGCTTCATCATCATTCTTTCTTAATGATTCTTCTCTGTATGATGTCACAACAGCTGCATTCTGGTGGTCTCATTCTACCTTCTTTTTGTTCTATCTTTGTTTAGTGTTGCACTGGAAGGAAGTCAAATCTGCTTTAGGCCCTATTGTGTCAGTCCAGCTAGTTGTCAAAAAGTCATCCTTATCAATGTAGTAGAACATACTACTGGCAACAGTTGGTATATTGACTCTGACAGCTAGTCATGGATTGGAAAAGTCAACAATGTAATAATGACAGGTAATGAATTACTGTTATTAAATTTAGTTGGGTAGAGGGATACAACCAATTTTGATTATGCAATACTTGCATGTTATTGTTACCATATTTGCTTCATCATCCTGGCCCTGATGCCCTTTTAAGCAAGGGCATCTTGATTTGATCCTGTCTCTACATGCATCTGTCCATCCCTCCCAAAAAGCTTGTTAGCAAGATGGCACAAAAATCACTAAATATAGACAATTTAAACTTGGATAGCACATTTATATACATGAATAAATGACATGATTAGATTTACAGGCCTTTATAAGTTTTTTAATTATTTACACATTTTTGAAATTTATGAAATTAGTCTTTCTGACAACACCTTTTTGGTACAATTTTAAGATAAAACCACCTAATGCAGACAGTTACAATGTAGAATGCATGTTTGTGTTCATATGTAGATAACCTAATTAGATTTTCATGCCAATATAGCAATTTTAAAAATTATATATCTTTTTATCCTCAAGGCTGCTAACATATATGGTTGTATGTTGAAAGAGACAAAATTACAATTGTGAGGCTGTTTTCCATGCATCCTTCTTGGTAGGAGTGTAGGTCAAAATTTGAAATATTATGCTATGAGAACCAGATGTTAATTGTTTTGTCTTCATTGTGTTATGTATAGTACGATTTATAATTTAAAAAAATGAAGACTCTCTATTGGCATTTGATCCGGAAAAGGGTTACAGTTGTTACTTTGGGAAAATCTGCTTTGTGATCCTTTGTTTATTGAGTTTGTTTATTCTGTTCTAAGAAGGAATATGGTGAATTTTTATCTTGAAAGTTTGGTATCATTTAAGTATTCTAATATATTTTTTCTCATGTAGTTGGAACAGGAAAGAGCTTTCTAAAAAAAAAATCTTCAGACAGCCAAGCTGATAAACCAGAGCAAACATTTTCTAAAGAAAAAGATGAAAAGCCAGGCAAGGCAGACAGACAGAAGAACAAACAGCAGGTATTTTTATTAATGCAGTTTTAAATATTTCTTTGGTTGTATAACATACATTTTAAAATGAATGTTTTAACAGTCAGAAGGTCAAATCATGTCACCAATATTGCTCACAAGTATGAGAGCCAAATTGAATTTGTCCATGTTGAGGATGTTTGTGCAATCTTGCTTATAAGTTTGTTGGGACTGATGGACATACAGATGAATGATTTCTGTAGATGGCTGGACAGGACAACATCAAGATATACCTTCTGCAAGCATACAAAGTTATGCACTGATATGCTTGGAAATGTGCTGGTGTTGACGAAAAATAAATATGAATATGAGCTTCATTACCATTTTATACAAATAAATGGCCTGAAATTGTCAAGTTCCAGGGCTAAAAAATAGAACCATATTGAACTTATTTATGGTACCATGACATAAAATGCAGTAGCTAATTTAACTTGAAAAAATGGTCATATTTAGTATAGTAAAGTTTGCCCATTGTTAAAAATACTCACTGTCGTATGGTTGATAGTTCAGTACAGGGAGTAAGGAGTATATGACCCAACTATATGACTGTCCGTATTGGCCATACTGATTTATCCACTTGACTTAAGTTGCATTGTATATGATTCAGCTGAGCGTCAAGTACTGTGTACCATACAGCTGACTCCAGCTTTGGTTTCTCTTATTGGCCATCCCATTTTCTCTATCTTTCATGAACAATAGAAACCTTAGCGTGGATTTATTTCAGATTGAAATGCTTTTTACCAGTCAAGGTTCGCACTAACAAACTTTCCAGTGGTAACCAAAATTACACCAGTAACCTAATAAATATTGCTGGTAGTCACAACTGAAGTCTGTCTTATTATCATGAATAAAGAAGGATAATTGCTGACATAGATTAGTTCTTACATTTAGTAGTCATCTGGGAAAATAAATAGCTAGTGGCATTTTTTCTACCACTTATGAAAACAGTGACCAAGACACTTTTTCTGATACTGTTGGAAGATGCATTTGTATTCATCAAATAATATATGATTATGTTTCAGGGAAAGAGTAGAACCAAGCCAGATGTGTCCATCAGTCGAGACAGCTTGGAAGACAGTATGTAAAACTATAATCAATCTTATTTTGGAAACACTCTCAACACAAACCCCAGCTCAAAACCATACAGTCATATAGTATCCCACTAAATTAATCCATTAGTAGAAAAATTACATGAATAGTCTAAATTTTGTTGGTAAGCACAACATGGGTCTATTATATTACAGTGAATAAAGAAGGATTTTATGGTCATATTAAATTGTATCTAGGCAAACCACAATTTGAACACCATCTATTTAGTTTACTTGTAATGTCTAACAGTAATTCTGTTTTGAAAGTGTACCAAAGTATTATAAAAGCAATGGAATATTGACCATTTAAAAATGACATCAGCTAAGCACCATGATCCACATGAAAAATTCAAGAATGAATTCAAGTCTTGCAGTCTTTTCTTGAGAGACTCTGGCATGTCACATGGCTGTAACTATAATTGTGGGGGCGCTCACCAGTTATTATGTACTTTTGAGAGAGTGACATATGTAAGGTGAAGTTGTTTGCATTTAAAACATACACAGTGGAGAGAATTTTGTCATACCTCTATGCAACTTTGATGTAATGTGACTGACATTTCTTTGGATATTGTACTTTTGGAAATTGTAAATGATCTTAGCACACTGCTAACTAAACTGACTGCTCCCTTGTGCTCCAAAAATCAGCCTGAATTTGTCTAAAGTAGATTATCCTTAGCAGCTGTTAAAATAGGGAAAATGAATTTTGCCAGACTAGACAATACCAGCTTCTGAAAGTGCAATGAATGAATTATCAAATATATAAAATGTAAACAAAGTTATCAGGTCTTTTTTTTACAATTTACCTCTGAAGTTCAGGAAGTGAAAATGAACAAGTGGAGCTAGCACTCCTTTGAAAGGTGCACATCTGGAGTAAGGCCAAGCTGTATACTCTATAACCCATATTACACCCATCAATCATACACCAAAATAAAGGGTATTTAAGGTTCTTTGAACAATACCTAAGATATACAAGGTCTTTTTTTAAATAGCCAGTATAACTAGTGAGGAAACTCGGGGGAATTCTTTTTCTTTAAAATTCTAACCCTATGCAAAATACGAAACTGTAGAGCTCCACCTGTAGGAAGCACCTTTCAACCAAAAAGCCCTTTGAATCAGTGTGGTTTATTTCTTTAAAAAGTATTTCAGTTTTTTTTAATTCAGATTTTAGTTTTTTTTAAATTGGCACACCAGTTTCATTTCAGTTATGGTTAGCATAGCTAAAAGCATTTTAATTAAAAACTTGGAAACAGGTCTCAAATCCATAACTTACATGTTTTCAGCATAATTTGAACTAAAATTAGATCATGCTAAGGTTTTCTTTACTTTAATTCCTTTTTTCTTTTCTGCTGAATTCAATGAACCTAAACTTTGAAGAGTAGAGTTAGATGAATGTTTTAGGCTCAAACATTTATGACAATACATGGAGTATAATTTGTATGAAGAGAAAGAAATTAAACAAATTAAGAAAAGCTGTTAATTCTTACTTTACCCTGTGATGCACAATTAGTGTATTACAGAATTAAAGGCAAGGGGTAGTGGTGGTGGAAGCATATTATTGAATCAAATTTGAATGGTATAATGGAGTCTTGGATAAAGTGCCCCCCCCCCCTCCCCCCAACATTTTAATTTTATTCTGAAACACCCTTCACAGAACTGTAAATTTTAGACATATATCCAAAAATTTTGTTATTATCCTCGAACAGTTTCATGAATATAGGTCCCTACGTGACTTCATTAAATTTAAATCTTGAATTGAGACTTTTGACAGGTCAAACTAAAGTCAGACTTGCATCCCAATTTAATTCAGCCTGATTGATGGGTTCTAGAATGCAGATCAAGTTAATACCAATCCTCTGGAGATTAAACATAAGCTAGGACTGGATAATAAAAAAATCTTTTGAGTAACTCAGACTATGAGATTTACTCAGACTAATAACCTTGACTATCAAAAACATCCTTGAAACTGGTTGACAGCAGTAAAATTTAGAGGATTTAAATGACTATTCATCTGCATAAACATTCCAAAGAAATTAAGAGTCATTCACATTGGTTTCTAAAGGATGTACATTGAATCCAGATTTAATTATGCTGAATAACAAGCTGCACAATGTCAGGTCCATGTCTTCTATCATGTTTCCTCTTCACTTCTCAGGTTGAGCTTTGTATACAGCAGCACTATTCATAACAAAGAATGTGACTGGTAATGTATACCTTGCCAGAAGAGATCATTTTAAATTCATAAAAGTATAAAAGAGTGAAAGTATTGGATAATATTCTGTTGTTGTTGTTGTTGTTGTAGGGTTTAACGCCATTTTTCAGCACAAGATAGGCTATACATGGTGGCCAGTATAAATGGTGGAGGAAGAACCTGGGAAAACCCCGGAAAGAACCACTGACCCAGAAACTACCGGCAAGCTTTCTCCCATACCCACACTGGCCAAGCCTGAGACTCAAACCTATGCAGACAGAAGTGAGATGGCAGTGATCTGTGATGGTCAGCACTTTAGACCACTTGGCCACTTGGTGCCCCTGATAATATTCTGTATCAGAGGACTGAGTTTAATTGTCAGAATGAACTCATGTTATACCTAGATTCTCTATTTTTGGATTCCATTTCTTTTGAGAAAAGGATAGGTGGAGTCTCTTATATTGGGTTTAAATTTTAAAAAAAATTAAGTTATATTGTTCTGTCTTTTTGTCTCTTTTTTTAATTTTCTTTTTTAAAAAAGTTATCTTTTAATTACCACTTAAGTTGTTTGTGTTATCTTTTAATTACCATTTATTGACTTGTATTTAATTCTTATTTCAGTTTCTGAAAAATCAGAAGAGGATTTTGCTGACAGGTGAGTCTTTCACATGCTTAAAATTTGTTGTTTTTTATATGAATTTTATATTTTCATAAACATTGCTGATAAAGGATGTATGAGACAAAAAGTTAAAATGGGCTTCTATTTAACATTAAGAATACTTTCTTCATCATCACAGATGGAAGTGTGCATTTTTTTATTCATTGCATTGTTATCTCCAGGTTAATAAGATGTGGGACCACTAGAGCTTCCATTAGCTCTTCATTTCCTATTGCACCTCACATACCCTCTACACCCAAATTAGTGTTGTGACTCTAGCTTCCATTAGCTTCACTTCAACTATTTCCACTGCACCTTACATATCCCACTACACCTCAATTGGTCTTGTGACTCTAGCTTCCATTAGATTCACTTTGACTATTCCCACTGCACCTTACATACCCTCTATGCCCAAATTGGTGTTGTGACTCTAGCTTCCATTAGCTTCACTTTGTTCGCACTGCACCTTACATACCCCATTACATCTTAATTGGTCTTGTGACTCTAGCTTCCATTAGATCCACTATTCCCACTGCACCCTACATACCCCATTACACCTTAATCGATGTTGTCACTACAGCTTCCATTAACTCAGCTTTTCCCATTGCACCTCCCATACCCCACTACGCCCTAATTGGTGTTGTGACTCTAGCTTCTATTAGATCCACTATTCCCAATGCACCTTACAAAACCCCGCTACACCTTAATTGATGTTGTCACTATAGCTTCCATTAACTTGATTTTTTCCATTGCACCTTTCATACCTCTCTACACCCTATTTGGTGTTGTCTCTAGGTTCCGTTAGATCCACTCTTCCCATTGCACCTTACATACCCCACTACACATTAATTGATGTTGTCATGACAGGTTCCATTAGCTCCACTATTCTCATTGCAGTTTACATGATGCTACATGTCTGTGGCATGATGCCCCATTGCTAGACATCACTATAAGCTGCCACACTGCAGACATCATAGTGATGTGAATCAAAATGTTGAAGCTACATTAAAACTCTCCCCAAAGCACATACATCTTTTGTCCTGTCTGGACATAATTAACAAATATGAACTTAACACTTCAGAAATTGAATAGACAGAAAGTCTGATTAGTGAGCAAAACTGCATGATTAAAGTGAACAGTCATAACATACTTGATGACCTTGCAATTAATAGGAACAGTTCAAAATAAAGAGGAAATAATTGGGATTTACAAATTTTGCAGCCAAAACCTCTTACACATCCTGTACTGAAGTTCTTCAAGGGATACCTTTTTAAAGCCATGAAAACTAAGAAACCAGATTAATAACAATCTGTGTTTTATGGTAAATGGACAGAAAGTCATAGGAAATTAGTCGTGAACAAAATGTCACTAAAACAAAATTTAGGAAAAGAGATAATGGCCTTTTCTTTTTTAAAAAAGTAGAAAAATGCATCTTCTTTGAAATAAAGTATGTTTTTATGTGTAAATAGGAGAGAGATTATGATCCATAACTTTTAATCAGCATATCCTGAAGCATTTTGTAGCCAGTATGGAAAAAGGCATCGATACTTAAAGAATATGCTTTTTTGAAATATACATTTATCTTCCTTTTGGAATTCATCTACTGACAAAATTTAGAAATAAAATTTTGATTCTGTTCTTTATTCGAAATAAGTAAATAGATGAATTGCTGCTTAGCAATTCATTTTGTATATACCAAGAATTTATATCACTAATTGGGCTACTCACCTGCTGTTAGTGTGCGTTTCTTATTTTCTTATGATCTTTTGTTGAATCTGGCCATAATTTACATGTCCAAACTTAAAGCTTCTGATATTTAATAGATTGAAAGTCAAATGACTGAGCTTTACAATAACCAAAGTGAACACAGTGGCAGTATTCACAATGGCCTTGGAATTAATATGAACAGTTCAATTTAAACCGGAAATAATAGGGATTTACAAGCTATGAAGTCAAAATCTTGTACAACTCCAGTTCAGAGTAGTTAATGAAGTTCTACCCATGATACCTATTTAAAACCATGAAAAATTACATGTTAATAGCAATCGGTGCAATTAGAGATAGATTTTGTAGCCTTGGCAAACACATGGCTTAGCCATTTTGGGCAGTCTATAGGCATTATTGATATATTGATATATATAGTGTGTTCAGCTGATGTGTAATACTTCACAAGTTACAAAATGGGAGGGAGAAGTATGAACAAGAAGAAAATCCACTTAGATTAAACTAAATTGAAACTGACATACAAAACAGGAGGCTAAGTATTGTAAAGTAACAACAGTTGTATCTACAACAAATACCCATTTCACAATGAAGTTTGCATAACAGAATGCATTTTGGTTGAATTGCAAAAGATGATATGATGGATGTAGTGGATAAATTTTACATAATAAATTACATTATTAACCTGCTAGTGGGGTGCTTTTCTTATATTATGCTGTCGAATCTGGTCATAATTAACATGTTCAAACTTAAAGCTTCAGAAATTTAATAGACAGAAAGTCAAATGAGTGAGAATTACTGCAATAACATTCGTGACAACCTTAAAATTATTAGGAACAGTTCAAGAGAGACAGGAAATAATGATTTACAATCTTTGAAGCCAGAACCTTTTATAAATTCAGTATGGAGTAAATGTAATTATACAAAGGATACCTGTTTAAAGCGGTAAAAAAAGAAGAAGCCATATTAATAGCTATCAGTGCAATTAGATATAGATTTTATAGCCATGGCAAATGCATAGTTTAGCCATTTTGGGCAATATACAAGGAATTACTAACAGATACCATGTGTTCAGCTTATGCTTAATACAGTACAAGTTAAATAAGGGAGGCTGTGAACAAGAAATTCAGCTTAGATAAAGTTTAAAAATAACGGACATACAGAACTGGAGGATGTTTATTGTACAGTAAATACATTCGTATCTACCACAGATACCCATTTAAAAACTAAATTTGCATATTATTAGCCATTTCCAATGAATTGCACAAGATGATAATATGAGGATGACCATGAGAAGTAAACTGCTACTTTAGTAATTGTCATGTACATTAAAAGAATGCAATGTACCTATCCATGTGTACCTATCCATGTATAATACTATATAGCAAAACCAGCAATTCTAAATATATTTATTAAGCTGTTAAATATATTTATTAAGCTGTTGGTTATATAATGCGGCATCATCATATGCTTCATAAAGCTTGCATAAAAACAGTAGGTCAGTGGTAAAAGTAAACACATGTCTAGCTCCTGAGAAAATGTGTTGCATGGACATGTATATTTGGGTCACAAGTACTAAACAAGCTGACTATCAGCAGTTGCATATTGGATAGCTCCGTGTATATTTCGTTGTGTGAGAACATGTTTAGCAAACAATTTAAGTGGCTGGCAGACTGAAACCCACTAATATTTACGTATGATTTCTTCTTTCTTTTGTTTGGTTAAAAGCATACTTCCCCCCCCTCTCTCTCTCATATATAAATTACTATAATTAAAATTGGTATATTTTGTAAAACACTTAAATAATCTCAGAATTTTTGCTCGGAAATTGTTCTTCTTTCACAAAACACAAAATACGTGATTGCGTTTTAGTGGGCAACTCTTTGAATATTAAATGGCATTTTGTACGGTGTACTGCAGCTGAGCCAACAGGCAAGTTCCACACGATGTATTGGACGTCCACAATTTCATAATTTTTTGCTGTGACTTCAAACTGGGGCAATAAAACTTAATCCATCCACTGGGGCAATAAAACTTGATCCATCCACTGCAAGCCATGACGTGGACAATCCATGATGACCAATATGTCCTGTTTGTGAGGGACACAGCACGAAAAAGATTAAGGTCCACCATGAGAACATGGATTTTCTCTAAAACACAATGTGTGTACTGTACCCCACTACACCCTAATTAATGTTATCACTACAGTTTCCATTCCAATATTCCCACTGCACTTTACATACCTCACTACACCTTAATTGATGTTGTTACTACAGCTTGTCTCATAATGGATATTGTAGTGTCTACTCCATAAGTATCAATAATGACTCTCCAGCTCACACATGATGTTAATGTAAGCAAAGCTTTATTGATTTTACCTGTGTAGGCAATAAAAAATTGGCCATTCTACAGGTAAAATTGCTTATTTGCCTACCACTTCATACATATAGTTACGATAGGCTATGCTTCAGTGATTTTACCTGTATAGGCAGTAAAAAATATTGGCCTTACTCAGGGTAGGTTGTTGTTAAAATTGATTATTTGCCATTCTCTTTGTACATGTAGTTACTGTAACCGATGCTTCCTTGATTTTATCTGTATAGACAAAATTTACCTTCCTACAGGTTCCCTGTTACTGGAATTGATTATTTAGTGTCCACTTTGCAAATATTACTAGCAATGCTCTTACTCTCTACCTTCTACAGACCACATGCACCATTTTACAGGTATTTATCATAGTGGATAACTCTGCATGGACACTCATAAGTTCCTAAAACAAGACACTCACTGCACTACATGTATATATGGTCTACTCTAGTTTGTCTTACAGATTTAGAGCATGGGCGAGACCAGTCTGACAAACACTCAGCATGCGTAGTTTTTTCTGATTGTCATTCCTTGCAGTACATGTCAGACTTGCATATTATTGATAGAACTCAATGGGTCGCAGTTCTTTGGGTACTAAGGAGAAGGTGCAGAAGCATACCTTGAGAGCAAAAACATCAGCTTGCATGCAAGGGATTAAAGCTATATCATTTAATGTGAGTATGATGGAGAGCAACAACAGCCTCAGTTACAGCCTCACATATCAGAATTACAGACCCGCTACGTGGATCAAGATCCCTTACTCCATCTCAACCACAAGAACTGGACGTCATGTCAGCCAAGTTGGCCATATTCCTGCATGACTGGACTCGGCCATGTAACTCTGATCACAATGGGCTATGAGCACAAGTGATCATACAGTATTAGCCACCAGAAAACAAACCTGCCCAGTTCCATGACTTGCATAGTGCTGCTAGGCACGTTTTGTTGTACAATGCCCAGTTTAGTGCAACAGTACCCAAGACAACAATTCATGAAACCAATTAAAAAGCAGAATAATCTGCATAGTGCAGCTAATAACTTCTGTGGATCACGTCCAATCTATCCAGGCACTCTCACAGATCAGTCTTACCCGCAGTGCTGCCAGGCACTTCCTCTGGATGATGTCCAGTTTATATTAGAATCCTCATGGATCAGTCTTACCCAGATCGTACCTCAAGACACTTTTGGCATACGATGTCCATCATGGTATTTCAGTTTCCAAGATATGTCTCGTCACTCGCCCTCAAGTCCCTGCCACCCAAAGTGAGCCTCTACTGAGCGACAACTTGAAAGTAAAGCAAGTACAGCAAGTGTAGTGAGTCACCATCTTCATTCTTATCCAACTACATTGCAGGTAGCACAAGTCGTTGGCTTCACTACCTTAATCCAAGAATGATGAAAACTGGCCCTCAGGTTCACTTGTCGCTATTAGATCTAACTATGATGAGTGAAACTCCCCCTTGCAGGTTTAGACTGAAGTTTTCCACCCAATCCCATCGGAGTTCTGTCCTCCTTTTTCCTCTACATCACCTGCTGGGCCTACAGTTCCAACATCAGGTGGTCATTGTCTGTGGAAGAATCTACTTTCAATTGCTTTCACAATCTGACAATTTTAGGACTGCTTACATTGTCAGTTACAAATTCCAGGCATTTATGGAAATTGTTTTTTCCCACAAGTACAATGCAGTTCTCTCTACCTCCACCTTTCTTAAAGACCCTGATAGGCCCAGCTACACTTGCCACCATTGTCATCTAATCTCCTCTTTATTGATCAGGTTGAGGGAATTAACAGTTCACCAAGGATACATTCCTTCCATCCCTCACTGTCTCAGCTACAGCAGAGGGATTTACAAGGCAATCAGCATAAAGATCAAGGGATGTTGACAGAGCACATGCCACTGAGAAGCAATCCTACTGAAATTACAAACATCAAAAACCACAGCTCTCCCAAACTAAGTGGAAGAGTTGATGGGAGGTCATTCAAATGGGAAATCTTGGACCAACCTCATTAATTGCACAACATAATCGACAGGAATCAAAATATTCCCTCGGCTGCTTTAAGCAACCATGTTGGGATGTGTGGAAGAGAGGATTTGGACAAACCAGAGATCTGTCCGATCTTCTGTTCATTTTGGCTTTCACCTGGCCATTGATAATGTATCCATGGCAAAGTGGAATTATCTTGGGTGTTAACCTTACTGAACAAGACACCTTTTGAACTGCTCTCAAGGGTTAATTAGTTCACCTGTCTCAAAAGCTCTGCCTCCTCACTGCTTTGGTGATCAGCAGGCAAAATCAGTGAATACCAGTACACTTCCTATTGAGGACCCATCTACATGCATTTTCAACAAGACAGATCAGTATCACTCATGAAGCCCCCTGTTTTATTCATGGGTAATCAGTTATTGGTAGTAATTCCTATATATTCTGGACACTTCATCTCAAAGCCATCTACAGGACCCAGTGTGAGCTTTTAAATGGTATTCAGGAAGATCACGCTGTTGCGTCAAGGGAGATCATTCCTCATTTTGCCTTCAAAAGAGAAAGGCTATATATCAACATGAACACTTTTGTTCTGAATGAAGTGGGACATCTGTTCTGCATATCGGAAATAACCCCACACCAGTGAATTTGCTTTGCATCTTGGCTCACAAAGTTAGGACAATCACCACAAACATTGCATATGAGCGAAACTGTTCTCTAACTGTATTTATCCATGCCATGGGATGGAGATCTGAGACACTTCTCCCTTCTTGTCAGAGATCTTTCATGCTAAAAGGCTCAGTTTGATCTGGAGGAACTTTACCTGTGGTGAAAAGGATACCTTTTGGGGTTGTTTGACAGATTCATAAAGATGCAGCTTCACAACTTCTGCTGGATATGTAGGAGGGAAAATTTGTCCCTTCTGAAGCTGGTCCCTGACACATGGAGTCTAATTTCCAGTAGATTATCTAGAAGCTGTCTCACATATCTTAGAGGACTGGAGATGGTCTTTCTGGGGTAAGGGATGTATCTCCCTCCATCTCTTACCTATTCTTCTAAGGTATTATGATTGTGTAATGTATTTGAAGAAGAAACCAATTTTTTCTAGAAAAATATGTTTCTTCGATAATACTTATCCAATCATAATGCACATACACCTTCCCTGCCTCCCTGCAGTTATATCAATATAGAGAGCATGCCTCCTGCTCCAGTAGTAACTGATGATTTAACTGGATTTGGGAAATCACTGTATCTAACTGCCACTTAAGTGGGCAGATAACGTTTTGCTTTACAGGTAAAATTTTTTAACCTGGGATGGATTTGCGAGGTAATATTAGTTCTCCTATGGTATTATGATTTGGTAAGTATTCTCAGAGAAATATATTTTATTAGAAAAAAATTGTTTCTTGCTTCAGAAGTTTATTCATACTGGTATGAATGCTTGTGATAAGTGGACTCAGATAGTAACATCTTGCAACTAGTGTGTTGACCATAATAACTTTCAGAATTTCTGGGTAGAATTTTCTCATGGTAATGCATAATATTGCAAACATTATTTTATTCAGTATGTCTTTTGTGAAGTTTTTCTACATCCATCGTAAGTTTGAGCTTATGATTATATTATGATGTTGTCCAGCCATCTGTCCATTCTTCTATTTTCATTTAAGTTTCTGCACAATAACTAAAATTCTCCACCATCTTCAGTTACCAGACTTTGTGGATGGCTTTCACTTGGGGTAAGAAAACTGTTTCAGTTTCAGTGTCAACAGTTCAAAGGTCAAGGTCACTATAACTGGATGAGGAAAAATTATTTCTGCACATTAGCATTAAGTCTAGATCGACTACCAGGACCAAATGTTGTGGATGACACACACTTTGGGAAGAAGCATGGTCATTGTAACTGAAAGGAAAAACTTCTTTCTGCTCATTAAGTTCTGGACCATGTACCTTCACTAAAGCTTGTGAATGGCTTTCATGCTTGGTAAGGAAGAAGCTTATTAATTTGCATTTTAAAAATCCTTTTGTTCTTGACCATGTATCTTAACCAGAATTTGTGAAGGGCTTTCACTTAAGGTATGGAATAGGCCTGTTGATTTTTGGGTATGCTGGTCAAAAGCCACTGTTATTGTGGCTCAAAGAAATATAGGCTTTGCAGAATACTCTTCTGTTAGAGCAAGTTTCTTGACCAAACTTTATAGATCTTTTGCATTTAAGGTAGTAAAGGAACTTGTAGATTTGGGGTCTAAATGTCAGTGGTCATTGTTAGTCTCATAAGAAATCAATAGTCTGCAAAGTAAGTAAAGTTTATGACTGCATACGTTGACCAGAGGTCCATGTCACTGAGACCCATTGGTAACAAAATCTCCAGAATCTTCCATGCCAAGCTGGTACCTACATAAATGACTAACGAACACAGGGCATGTATATAATGTGCTGTTCGCTGTCTCTTCTTTTTCATATGAGATAGGTGTTGCAGTGTTCCACATATTTAAAATATTGTGCAGCTGGGATTCTAGAAATGAAAAATGATTTCAAGATAGAAAACAATTATAAGGTTAAAGATGACTTTGAGAATATTTTTTACTCTTACACTTCAGTTCATATGATATCCACTCTTATGTAAAAATGCAACTATTTCCAGGCCTAGGGTTCATGTTCCAGGCTTGAATCTGGATAACTCCACCAAAGATAGCCAAGATATTAGTAAGTATATGGAATGCCTAGTAGAGGGAAACCTGCATTAGTAAACACTTCTATACAAATTACACAACCTTATTAAGGACAGTGTATATGAGCCCCTTAACTTCAATTGTTTTATCCTTTTTATAAGGATACCTTACATAAGATCGCACAATTTTATAGTACCTGGAGCATCTTTCATAGACAGGTTTCACTTTGCAAACTGAGTTATTCATCCCTTGTGGAATGTTAAATTTGCATTGCTTAATTTAAAATGTAATGTCTGATGTTTTAATATTTCTTCAGTTTGTTTCTGTTCTTGTCAAGGGTAACTTACATTTCATAGATTTGTTGAATTTAACTTCAAGCTGTTAGAAGTCAATTTGCAATAAATTTGCTTCAGTTGATTATCTATTCCTCTAATAGGAAATCCAATATCTGCCATCTTCTGTCTTGTTCTTACTAAATATTACATAATTTTTGTGATATTCATTTTTCATACATAGATTACTGTAAATAACATTACATGTATTTTGATTTCTGGGAAAGTTGACAAATATGGAGAATTTTTCATTCTTATTTTATTATAGTCATCTTAATGTAAGAATATAATTGTTTACAGCACCAAATTTCATGTTTCTAGTCAGAAATTTATCATGAATGCTTAGATATTTTTGTGAATTATAGATAATAAAACATGTGAATTAGTAACATTGTACAGAAATTTGTCAGCAAACAGAATAATTTAGACTAGTTTACATCATGTTAAGGTTGATAACATCTAGATCCCTTGCTTTCTTTACTGAAACTTAGAACTGTTCCAGTAATACATACATCATACTAAGGAAACTCAGTTTAAAAATATGACCAGGTTCTGAAAGGAATAATAAATCTGTTTTCAGATTCTTGGGCTAGTTGGTTGGCCCAGTTGATATTTTAGTTTACTTTTTTCATTTCTAAACAACAGCTCTAGGTCCTTAACAGAGAAAACAGGTTTGCATGACTTAATGTATTTTATCCCTTTAGTTGTAGTTGGTTTTGTTCCCTATCTTGATGCTACAGTTTTAAAATGTTTCTACAGACCTAATAAAACATTTATTTCTCTATGATCATGCAAGCTGGACATTAAAAGTGTACAATGTTTACATACAGCGTGCCAGGTAGCCATCACTGTTTGGATCATGCTGTGTATTCATTGCATAGTAGATTCATAATGGACAATGCATTGAATGAAAAGTACCTAAGTGATTATGAGACCTAATAGTTACAGCTGGAGCTAATGCATGAAACCAAATATGGACCTTCCTAACTGTGTTCTTTGTCATTATTTTGCAGGTATGACAGGTTTACCACAAAAACTTGGAATGGATACCCTTGATGAATTGGCTGACAAGGAGAAATTCTTCAAGGTAGGGTATGCCTATGGTATATATATATATATATACACACACATATATATATATATATATATATATATATATTGTTACGTGTAGGCTCGTACAAATGTAACAAAAGAAAAGAGTGAAGGCAACAAGCTTTGTAAGTTTTAACAAAATAATTTATTTTCCTAGAAAACAAGGTAAAAATATGAAATAGGACTTACGGTTTGTGAATATAATCCAAAAATTAATCCTAGAATTGAAAAATATAAGTCCTATCACTAAACAGTTCTAATTGGATCCAGGTTCAAATCTCTATGAAGTTCCAATATTGAAGGCGATGACATCAGATGAGGTCGTTGTACAGAAGGCAACAGTTCCTTGTTGAGTCACAATTTATAATGTTCCCGTTTAGAATTCCAGAATAAATTTCCACTGAATATCTTTTTCCAAGTAATTCGTTGAAGTAGAATATTTCCCAGGGTGAATAAATTATTTTAAATATGAAAATCAACTCAGATGGCAACAACAAGACAAATACCTTGAGCCCAAAGGTACAGTTTTACGACTGACAAAAGTTCATGAAGATATCAGTATTAAACCCAACTAAAACATCATTTCAATACTCTTGATAGGTCACATGACCACTTAATCATCAACCGCACAGTAAAAGAAATGCCTTTTAGCACATATGCCAGACTAGCCCTATCTAAGAATCAGATTCTTACACTGGAAATGAATTTAAAAATAAAACTGTTTACAATAGAGCTAACGTGTAGGCTGAACATGGCCTTGGTAATAGCCAATCGTTTTCACTCAATGTTTACAAAACTATGAACCAAGGTGAGCTAAAAATAAAAATGAAGCAAACCTTTTCGTCAAAACAAAAGACTGAATTTGCTCGGGAAAATATCAAATCCAGTAAAAATTATCATTACAATAAAATGTAATGAAACAAAAATAAAATAAAAAGAATTTAAAACTAACACACAAGCAATTTAATTACATATTTGTAGCAATATTGTTATGTATATGTAATTAAATTGCTTGTGTGTTAGTTTTAAAATTCATTTTTATTTTAATTTTGTTTCATTACATTTTATTGTAATGATTATTTTCATGGGATTCGATATATTTTCCAGTAAATTCAGTTTGTTTAGAACGTAAAAATATTTCTTAAGCGCTATTTTTAGCTCACTATGGTTCATAGATTTTGTAAACATCGACTGAAAAGACAATTGGCATGTTAGCTGAACTGTAAACAGTCTTTCTTTTTTATATATTTTCAGTGTGAGAATTTGGTTCTTAGATAGGGCTGTTCTTGCCTACGTGATAAATTTAATTTTTTTTATTACGCTGTTCAAATGTTAAGAGACCACATGACCTATCATGCGGGAATGAAATAACATTTTAGTTGGGTTTAATACCCATTCCGAGAGCTTTCCAGTCAGTCGTATTCTTGACACCTTGAGGGTACAAGGTGTTTTATATTGTTGATGCCGGCTTGTTCTGAAGTTCATCTGTTTTTTGGAATTTAATAATTTATTCTCTAGTAAACTAAACAAGTGCTTTATATTTATAGAAGTTCTGGGAGAAAGAAATTCAGTGGAAATTTATTCTGGAGTTTAACAGAAACATTATAAACTGTGATTCAGTCGAGGATCTGTTACCATCAATACAGACATCATCTGATGTCATCGCCTCCATATTGGCATTTCATCGAGATTTGAACCTGGATTCAGTTAGAACTGTTTAGTGATAGGACTTATATTATTCAATCTTAGGATTAAATTTTGGATTATATTCACAAACCGTAAGTCCTATTTCCAATTTTTACATTGTTTTCTAGGGAAATAAATTATTTTGTTAAAATATACAAAGCTTGTTGGCTTCACTCTTTTCTCTTGTTATTTTTGTAACAGCCTACACGTAACAATATATAAAAGGATGTACAGATACAGTAAATTAAAACTTTTGTTAACGTAATTATCCATTACTTTAATACTCACCATATAAATGTAATTTCTTGTTCAGACAACTTTCTGTTTTCATGACTTCAAAAGCTGTAAACAATAACTTGAAGCTAAAGTTTTGGGTCCACAGCACTTGCAGTTTTTAGAGTTTTAACTATGCAAAATATAGTAGCTTAATCAGAAATAGTTTCTATTTATAGTATAGCAGTTGATATTCTGGGCTTAGAATTGATGCTAAGGACTTGAATTCTCCTGAGCTGAATATTTAAATGAGATTATTCCAGCTGCTGCATTATGCACAAAATGTATTTACTTACAATATTGTCAAGTCTTTCTGGAGATAGATGACTAACATATTGATACATTTCTTAGATCAGTTCTTCTACACTCATTTGGTAAGAGCAGGTGGTTAAGTTATCTTTAGCAAACAAATCTAATGTCGACCCAGCTAGTAAATATATTATCTTGTAAATATTTGGTGCTATTCCTTTTGCATGTTGTAGCTCAACCTGCCTCAATCAAAACATAACACCTACAGTACAACAGTGACATTTGTAAGACTGAATGAAATGCATGGTAGAATAGTGTAAAATATATGGCAAGACTGGACCAGTGTCAATGCATTGTACACACATGGGTATCAGCTCAACTGATGATGATGCTGAGAGTATGATTCGTCTGATGACATATAAAGTCATGCACTGCTTAAGTTGGAATAGCAGCCATTACTATTATTATTATTATTATTATTATTATTATGAAAAAGCAAACATTTCTTTAGAGTAAACAAGTCAATACATCTGCTGCCTGTTTATGGACAGGAGTCTCCAAAGGAACGAGGGTCTGTGTTTGGTTATAATTCTGAAATATTTAGAACTCCTTCCAATAAGACTTGTCTCTACACCATCATTTACCATCACAGAAAAAGTACATGTATATGTTACACAAGCAATTTTCTCATATTATTGATTTAAGGACAACCAAACACTCCTTCATTAGAAGAGCTCAACTTGGCACAGAACAAGTATTAAAATTCATAGCTCAATCAGATTGGTACAGAACAATTATTAATTTCATGGCTCAATCAAAATTATTATCAACTTGAAAACAAAGTGAGTGCTGTACCTGTTGGGCCACATTTATTGGCAGAAAACTTGGGAAATATCATTTGGGAATTAAATCTAACTTGTGCAAGGAAAATACAAATTAAAGCAAAACATAAATTGCATCAAACAGTGTTTATATAGTAAAACACAAATATTAATACAAATACAAGTTGTTCAGACTTGTATGAAAATGGAAGCACCCATGGTAAACAACCTTGATGAACATTTCACTTTGTGGTGGGTAGTATTTATTTCACTGATAATATTGTCAAATTGTTAAAATCCAAATAACTGTAGAGATACAAGGATTTGTGGAATGAATACCATCATGAAACAGATAAACACAGTGCATGCCATATATGCATTTATGAATTGGAATACTGGCATGAAAGCATAAATATATTTAAATTGACAGTGTATTTATGTACTGCAAACATCTAGAGTTTCCAACATTACCCCTAGATTTATCAAATTGTTTTGTATGTTGCACATATAAGATGACCCCAGGGGCCCCAAGTGGCTGAGTGGTCTAGAGCGCTCACCATTCCGTATCACTGCCATCTCACCTCTGTCTGCATGGGTTCGAATCTCAGGCTCAGCTAACGTGGGTACGTGAGAAAGTTTGCCAGTATCTTCTCATGGGTCAGTGGTTCTTACAGGGGTTTTCCAGGGTTCTTCCTCCACCAGTTATACTGGCCACCATATATAGCCTGTCTTGTGCTGAAAAATGGCATTAAACCCTACAATGACAATAAGATGACCCCCAATCTGCATGAATGGAATTTTTATTTAAAAAATGTTGACTTGTAAGTGAGTAGATACGATAATACATGATGTATACATGGATTTTTTTAAATATATATCTGCACCATTTGATATTATTAACAAATAGAAATAGTGTCACTGTAAAAATGAAAGTATAAAATTGAGCCTACAAAAAGTATGAAAAAGTGTTGGAAATGTACCTGTGGCAAGATTGATCTTGAGTACAGTAATAATTTTTCTTATACATTTTCAGGATTTGGAGAGAAATGCTCACGGAACAATAGATTACAATCGCTTGAACCAAGAGCTGAGTGTAACTGGTACAACGATGTCACCAGATGGTGCTGCCAAGACAGCAGCTACTCTTGCTGTATTGAAGGATGTGGAAGATGATGAACTTGATGAATATGAGAGGCCAGGTGCTCCAGAACCACCACCTCTTTCGGAGGCAAGAGTATGCGAAACTACTTGTTTTGGACTTCCTTCTCTCTTGTTTGAATCAAGAAATTGGCTTTTGTAAAGTGTTAAAAGTATTTGATGACATTTACACAAAATGCCTCAAAATAATAAATTAATTCTACATCTTGAAAACCCAAATTTTCTTCTTTCCTCAGTCTCATTCATCATGCATTGCAAAATAATTTGAACTGGAAGATGCTTATAATTTGATTGGTGAAACTATCAACTCATTATGCTGGTTCCTGGATAAATTTTGCCTTTTTTTAATCCAGTTCTACCTTCATAGACATGTAAAGAAGATAGAAGCAGTCTGGTTGCTCTGCATTGTTTGTGCCCTCTGTATTATCTCCTATCCATGACATTTTGGGAGATATATACACATGGAAGCATGCATGCACATGCACAGAAATTCTGCTGAATTGTGTTCAGCCCTCAGACAGCACTATGGTGCATGTCATATCACCTTCAAAAACTTAAACATGAAATCTTATGAAATTTGTATGAAAATCTTTATACATTAGGGAACATGTTAAATAGAATTAGAAATTTAATGCAAGGATTTCCCAGCTGTTTCCTTACATACTCTCAAATATTTCAGAGTAATTCAGAACAGAAGCCAAGTATGTTATCCAAAGGTAAGAGATTAAAGAATCAGCATGAATTTACCAGGAGGTATGTTAAGACTCTTGTGTTAAAGTTCTCAACAGTCATACATCTTCTCAACATCTTTTTGTTTTATATTTTATTATATTATTGTTCATGTTTACATTTATTGGAAGGGTTTATTGTCCGAATGTTGTGTGCAGTTCTTCAATTTTACAATTTTAGAAATTTTGTAATAGAACCATATAGCCTTTAATGTGTTAAGGTGATATTAAATTTTAATACATATGTACATGTATCTTGTACATATGTTGATGTATTCAACTGATACCTTAATAAGCTGTTAAATATGTGTAGTTTGTGGCCTGATATGCTGGGATCTCCAGTCTTACCAGTGACAGAAGAATTGGCTATGTCAACATTAAGATTGTCTCCAAATTTTTGGAAGTCATATATTTTCTAGATCATTTGCTTTATTCAACTGTAACATTTTTATATAATTAGTAGAATGCTGAAACTCTCCAAAATTATGTTAATTGTTTGATGTTTTTTAATACCTCATCTTTTATATAAAAATAAAATAAAATTGATAGTTGTTCAAGATTTTGCAATAGATCCAAATATCGGCTGCCTTGTTTGCAAAATACTCTTTGTTTTTGTAGTGTCCTTAATGGACTCCCTAGAGTCAACAATGAACACAACTACATCACCACAGGTTGGAAGAGACACACTCCAGGGGGCCAAAAGTCTAGGTATAACCATGGAAGAGAAGGGAGATGAAGTGGATGCACCATTTACACAGAGTGCTCCAGAGACTTTTAAAACTGGAACTGGTATGATTGTTACTTTCCTTTTAATTCTTATTACTGCTGGACTCTTTTAATCTAGACAAAAATAATTGTTTATTTTGTATTCACACATAAGGCATAGGTGTTTAAATTTTTATGCCATCATTGCATGTATCATGATTTGTCTGTCTCACTGTCCCCATCCCAGATTTGTCTTCCTGGCTGATTTCATGTATTATGTTTTGTGCCCGCCTGTGGTATGGATTATGGTTTTGGGTGCATTGATGAAAATAAAAAAAAATGCAAAGTTGTGCTTCTGTTTTTCAAATCCATGTTATCCACAAACATTACTTCTGTGGGAGAAAATTCTGAAAAAGAAGACTCCTGCATAATGCTTTTATATTGGAATGGGTACATATTTTGTGCATATACTTACCTAATATTCAGTTTATAACAGCTATATATGTCAATTTCACAGAAAACAGACTCATTTATTCAATTTTAAAGCCAGTCTTAGATTGATTATATTATATTACTGGAGAGAATGGGGTAGTATTATGTATATGTAATTTAATTATTTATTTGTTTTAAATTTTTTTATTTCATTACATGTTATTGTAATGATAATGTTTTCTACTGGATTTGATATTTTTTTTTTTAGAAATTCAGTTCAGTTCTGTTTGACCTGATTTTTTTTATTTTACTGATAAACAACCAGTACTAGAAACATTGTATCTAGTTGCTGACCTTGATTCAGAACTAGTAAGGTTTCTAGCAAACAACTTTTTTCTTTATTTTTTTCATTCCCAGAGTAAGAACCATTGATTTTAGTTAAGGCCTGACTGAGAGTATGTGATGTTAGGCATGTAAAAAGCTTCTATGCTGTTCTGGAAAGATGACCATGTGACCCTCATACGGGAATCTATTTTGCATCTTAACTTAGTGTATAGCTGTTTTCTTCATAAGAATTAGCCAGTTGGGCTTTAAACCTTTGACACTTAAAGGTGTTTTGTTTTGACCAGTTTGAGTTGAATTTTTATTTTTTTGGAATTAGTGATTCTTTTCCCTGGACATATATATCAGTGCTCCTTACAAAATTCTCGGACAAAGACATTTATTGAAAATTATTCGGAATTCCAAACTGGAATATTATTTTTTGTGATTCAGCAAAGAACTGTTGACACATCAGTACAACACTGACTGTTGCATACATCATCGCCTTCCATCTTGGAATTTCATCGGGACTCGAACTAAGATTCATTTAGGACTTTTTAATAATAGGACTTCTGTTTTTTTATTCTTGGATTAATTTTGGATTTGATTCGTAAAACCATAAGTCCTTTTTCTCATTTTTACCTTGGTTTTCTAGGGAAATAAATTATTTGTTAAATTTTACAAAGCTTGTTGTCTTCACTCTTTTCTTTTTACTTTTTGTAAGAGCCTAGACATGTAACAGTAGAAAGATAGTCTGTACCATTCATAATGATGTAGGATGTCCAGGGAAGCATGCTTTATTGCTTGAACCCATAACTGTGAAATGGCAGTGAGAAATAGTAGAGGAGAACGATCTTATTGTACTTAACTACTAGTACCTTGAATATCTAGCCCTCCCTGGCTAAAAGTTTTAGCTAGAAGTTTTCAACCCATCTAGGTGCTAGAGTGATCTCCCCTTGATACAAAGATTGGCACAAAATCTCGTGAATACTTCAGTTATTACTTCTGTCTGTGCTGCCATGCTTTCTGCAGACAGGACTCACAATACTTGTACAAGCATTTTGGAAGTTTTCTACCTTAAAGCAAGTTGGAGGAGTTTTCTCTTCAAAGGGAAGTATACTCCATCTATAAATGTCTGAATTTTCTGTTCTTTCTTTCTTCAATGACAGAGTTTATGGCTTTTTAGTGTACTCACTTTGCCATCCTGCAATTTACCTGCACAGGTCTCAGTTGCATCCCCTCACATTATATAGCTGTATTTAAATAGGTACAGGTCTGATGTGTGATATAGAAAACTTGTATCATATTGCTGTATAATTTCTGCTATGGTCAGACACATGCAAGTAAGTTTTCTATTTTAATCTAGTCGCATCCACTTCTTGGTTACATATCTGACGCTCTACTGATTTTACTTGTATAGGCCATCATTTGGCCTTTCCTGCAGGTAACATTGTCTTACAAATGATACTATATCATCCACTTTATAAGTATCAATAATAGGGGTGAAATGATTCATTGATAATTCAGTGCATCAGTACTATTGCTGTAACGATACACATATTGATACAAGAGATGGAGAATTGATACAAAATGATGCATACTGTATGCGAGTTATTTTAGTCTTCAGCAGTCATGAATAATTATTGTCAGTTTCCCTTATTATTCTTTCAGATTAAAATTCATCTGAATGCCTTATTATTCTTTAAAATTAAAATTCATCTGAAACAGCATCTGCAGTCACAGGCACTCATTTTTATTAGTAAAATGATAAGACTATTGAGAATATTTGCTCACCATCTATAAATTAGCACAAAGTGACATGGTTTGTAATTTGCCCCCTCTGCTAATTATCTTAATTATCTTAACCCAGCAGCATGTTCCAAATGTGTTCCACATGTATAATGAAGTACTTTACTCATCATTTAGTAACCACTTTTACATGAAGTTTCTACATTGAATTGTATCATGTCTGCTTTGGTCGATTTGAAAACTACGCTACCGGTGTGCCGCACAGTGAAATATGTTACACTGAATTCTCATTGGTGGTTATTGCTTGTTCCTGTCCAGGTTAAACAATAACCACAAATCAGAAATTATTGTAGCTTATTCCCTGCATGGCAAACAGGAAGTATGGGCAAAGCAACAGAGAAACTTCGCACAAAAGTCATTAATTGAGATGCTGTCAGGGTGTGCAGTTGCATGAATGGTGCAAAATTTGTACAAATTTGCAAACTTGGAGAATGGGGATGTGTGATAACTCCCGCAAATTAGTTGAAAGCCACTCATGAAAATGTGCTCGGCGAAGCATGCAATTTTTATTTAACCGTTCTTGTCAAGATATCTGTTTTTTGGGTAGGTAACTGTTTACACATCTGGGTTCTTCAAGCATGTTATGAATAGTTGTTAAACTAAATTTGATTGGCACAATATGCCCAGGAATAAGCATTATTATGGCATAGTTTGAACTCTCCATGAAGGAAGTTTTACAAATGCATGTTTAATATATGTGTTACAAAGAAAATACAAAATGTCTGATTCCTGGCATGGTTCATTACGATTTTGTTTGGCAAAAACTGGCTGATAATAGTGAAGATGGCAATATATTTTAAAGTTATGAAGTATATCAGATTATTGAAACTGGAAAAGTGTTAATGGAAATACCAGTGAGTAATTTTGAGCTTAATAATGGTGTTAAATACGAGTCAGCTTTACATGTTGGATGGAGAAATATAGACGTCAATCTCTCATTCAGCGGTATTTTGAAATTAAATGTAGAAAGGGCAGAATACTGAGCCTAATTAAAATACAGACAATTTAAAAGTATAACACAATTTTTATTATTTTATCAATCAATTCAGCCCTGTAGATCACATACTACAAAACCATATATCCATATCAGGGTTAAGATAAATTGAAAAAATAAAAGTAAAAAAATAAAATTAAGAAGTAAAGATATATATTTGAATATCCCTGTTTGCACAAAGAGATTATGGCATTGATGAACTAAAAACCCTAATACAGCATTATGAAACAGACAAGAGATCTGACATAGTAGTCTGTAAACCACTGATTCAACAAAGTTTATTTTAGTGAAAAATCCTATTTTGGAACAGATGTATCCAAAAGATAATACCTGTGAACTCTGGAAAATTGTACATAACACTCATGAAGATTAGTTTCCCAACATATTCAAGCTGACACAGCTAGCTATGTATATGCCCCTTCAGAAGGAAGCACAGAACAATATTCATACACAGATAAGAAACAGAGTATTCTCACAAATAATTAACAGATTAATGCTTATACAACTAGAGGTGACATCTTTTAAAGATGTTGATTTCAGTACAGCTCAAACAAAGTGGAGCAGGAAGAAAGTGAGCAGATATTGAAGTGTAGGTGTTAGGAATATATTGAATTATGGCCGTTTCTTCCTCTCCCTCCTTTTCTTCCACTCCCCCTTATTTCTTTGACAAAGGGGAAGGTCTCCCTTAAGATAAAATCCTGGCAATATCTCTCCTTAAATTGTACATGGGGAACAAATCTGGAATTTCTCTTTTTGTTCAGAGATATTTAACCAGTGTAACTCGGACCTGTTTATATGCATATCAGACCTGGGTCCCTCTGATTGTGATAGATCCTGGACCTGCCACCCATCAGCACTATTTTCAAGCCCTGCTTTGCATTTGTGACAGGACAATCTACATGGAAAGGGGAGTTCTCATTCTGTCTGACAACTAAATGGTGGTGACTTGGTCTCATATGGCAAGGTGGAACCAAGTACCAAGACCTTTGCATTCTTCTTTGGGATTTTCTAAAGTGGCATCTTCAATGACAAATGCACGATACTAATTGTATGGAAAAATGGGAACCAGCCTGGAAATGGGTGAACATAAAATAGAGTATATATGGGTTTGGGTGGCCAGAATTGGTTAATAATGTAAGTTATGTTTTAGGAAAAAGAATCTTTTGAGAGCTTATCCTAGCTGTAAGTGCAAAAAAATAGAGATATTGTTTTATTGATGGAATTTCAGTCCTTTAACAGTCTCGAGTTTGGAACACTCGTTACGCACCTGACTCTTTGGTGCAAAATTGAAAGCACGTTTCAAACACATGCAGGTCCAGAAAATGCCACGGCTCATATCCTTTCCTTTACACAGAAGCTGACATCCAGGTTTCGTCAATACTGATAAATATAGGTTTGATCATGAGCACTCAGAAGTTTTAAGTTATTGAATTTTTAATATCATGGTGTTTGCATAGGTTTACTATGGGAACTGAATTAGTACCGTGAGTCCTTCAGGTTCATGATATTCCAGGCTGAGTAAATGTATGTAGAGGACTTCTTGTCCCGGAAATATCTATTAATACAAATGGAATGGTATCTTCATCCTGCAGTTTTCACTCAAGTATGTGGTTGATGGGATTGATATATGATGGACCTAACTGTGACAAGGTGGAATGCCAAACCCACATTCACTAGTCCTGGATTTGAAAGCCTGGACAGTCAGTGCTCTTTCTATAGATTGGAATGGCATGGACAAATATGATTATCCTCTAACACTTCTGATTCCAAAGGTGGTACACAAAGCGAGAGAATTGGAGTGTTGCCCCAACCTGATTGCTGCACTCAGATGGGAAAAATCTGGATCAACAACCTCCTCAATCTTGCAACAGAAATCTCCAGGAAATTGAGATAGTACCTCATCTTCTCAAGCTAGCATGATGTCAGGTGTTTCAGTCTAACCCAGATTTGCTGAAACTGCATCTGGATCTTATTAAACAAACTCACAGGAACAAACAGTTCTCACAAACAGTGGTGGAGAATTCACTCAGCAAGAAGACCTACCACTTTAAAAGTGTACAAAGGCAAATGGAAAATCTTCACACACTGGTGTGCCCAAAAACATTATACCACTGCAGGCATCAATACCTCAGACAACTAACTTCCTACAATAGCTCTTTGATGAGAAACAGTTAGCACCAATCACAATTAAAGACTGCCATTCCATGATCACTGACACCCAGCTTCATCATGGAAGAGAGGTTATCAGACAAAGCAAAGACCTCTCTGAGCTTCTGTTCATTTTTGATTACAGATGTCCAGAGATGTTGGCTCTTTGCCCAAGTGGAATCTATCATGGGGTACTAACCCAGCTGAACTAGACACCATTTGAACCACTCTCAAGAGTCTCATCAATTCACCTCTTATACATGACCTGCTTGCTTGCTGAATTAGTGAATGGCATGCAGAATGAGCAACATATTTGCTCTATCAGTGTCCCCGAACTACTTGTAGTTCCAACAGGATGCATCAGTACCACTCATGACAGCCCTGCCTTTATTATCAAGACCAGTCTCCCATTCATGGGGAACCAAACTTTTGTAATGAAATTCCTTTCTACTCTGGACACTTCATCTCAATGTCATCTACAGGACCCAGTATGAGCTTTGAAGTGGTACTTAAGAAGGACTGAGTCGTTGTTTTGAGATCTTGCATATTCTTACCCCTCAGAGGAAAAGGACAACATATCAGCACAGACACTTTCTTCCTGGATAAAGTGTTATTCATTCCACATAGCAGAAAATAGCACCAGATCAAATGGATTTGCTTTACATCTCATTTCACAAAGTTAGGGCAGTCACACAAACATTGCATTTGAGCAAAACTGCTCTGTCATTATCCATGCCTGGGTTGGAGATCCAAGTCCACATCTCAGCTTTTATTTCAGAGATCTTTCATCCTAAAAGGCTCATCTTGATCTGGTGGGACCTTTAGCCGTGGTACAACAGGTCACCTTCCAAGGTCTTTGAACAGCTTCAAAACGACATGGTTTTCATGATTTCTGTTGGATTTGCAGGAGTGAAAATTTTTCCCTTTCAAAGCCACTCTCCAACATACGGAGTCTGTTCTCCAGTCAGGTTATCTTGAAGCTGTCTCACATACCTTAAGGGACCAGAGATGAGGTAAGGGGATGTATCTCCCTCCACTTCTTACCAGTCCTATTCTTTTAAGATATTAATATCAGGTAATGTATTTGAAGAAGAAACCAATTTTTATTTTTTAAAAGTAAAATATGTTTCTTCAGTAATACTTACCCAATGATAATACACATAAACCCTCCCAATCTCGCTGCAGTTATATCTGTATAGAAAGCTGCCTTCTGCTCTAGTAGTAACAAAATAAATATTCATGGCATTTGGCACCAGTTCCTGCTTCAAGGGGAGATCACTCTAACTGCCACCTAAGTGGCCAGATAACTTAGCTTTTCACTAAAATGTTTTAGCCTAGGAGGACTGAATTTGCAAGGTAGTAGTAGTACTTCTAAGATGTTTCTATGGGTAAGTATTATTGAAGAATATATTTTACAAGAAATTAAACTGCAAATTTTAATCATGTTTTAAGGATTACATGTGTTATCTTTATCAGTCATTTTATATACAGTTTATTCAGACGTTTAACTCATTTATGTTGGATATTTTATCTTGTTGTAGTTAATGTTTACATTTATTTGGAAGATTTTTTTTTCCAAAATTTGTGTGGAATTCATTATTACATTTTTTAAACTTTACCATTTGGTGGCACTACATAGTCTCATCTGCTGCACAGTCCTGGATTTAAATGTGTTGTAATTAATGTTTATCTTAATTATTGTGAAGAATTGATCAAATGATGATGAAAATTGGGGAGTTTTTGACAGTTTGTTTGCACTAGGATCAGAGTTGATTTTATGTGATAAAAAGCAATCATATAATAAAAGAGATATTCCCCCTCGCTGTTTTATACTGGAGGAATGCGAGAATAATAGAATAATAATTGAACATATATAGGAATGTGAAAATAGTAGACTCCTTCATATACGCTGGTGTAGGAGAGGAAAATTAAACTGACGGTCAGAATTTTGCATCTTATGCTTGGCTTTGCTGAGTGTCTGATGCAGAGTTCTGACCCTGAGGATGGAATTGACCTTTTCAACACCGATGCATGATAAAAGATAATTATTTTCATATTTCTGAATCAAAAATGTGTATGGAAGTTAAAATGACATTGTGAATATAATGCCATATGTTCACATTTTTATGGTTACAGAGAATTTATGTGAAATGTTTTGTAGAAATGTGGACTGGGCTCTTTGGAATAAGATCATGAGCTTATGTCAGGTATTTATTTATCATGGGATTATTACTGATACTTCTGCATTCTATGCACAGGATTCATTGGTACAAACACCAGCCAGGAAATTGAGGCCCTTCACAAAGCCCTGAGAGAGGTGGGGATGTCCACCACCCTGAAAAATGAGAGTCTGTTTGAGCTGTCCGAAGAAAAGGATACAGCTGACCTCGTACAGAAACTTCTCAGTGGAGAGATTGGCAACAAGACAGGTGGGTTTCTAGTTTTCTAAACAACATGGATGGAAAGGCTGTTTGTACAGTTCTTTTTGCTTGTGATAAATTTTATACACAGAGATTATTAAGTGTTTATTAGATATCAATTCAAGACTAAATACATTATATTATGATATAGAGAATGAGATTTATTTGATGAGTTTCAGAAATTTAAGTTGATTGAACATGAGCTTAATACTTTGTTTATGAAAGCTGCATAGACTGTGTCACTAAATGTCATTGCCATGTGACATTGCTAGTGTTATCTAACAGCATAGCATACAGTATACCATTGGGTAACTAATTGAAGATGAGCCCATAACATTTGACATGCTGTCATTACCTTACCATTGGATAACTATTTGAAGGTGACCATTTGAAATGTTGACATTACTTTTAACCTCGCATATCTCATTGCCTTGAAGGGAAGCAAAGGCCATTGGATGAAATTCTTAAAGAGCTGGAAGTTCTTCAGAAAAAGGCCAGAGATGACGAAAGAAAACAGGCTGATGTAGATCTTCCCTCTCGAAGACAAAGTGATCCACGGAGTCCTAGAATTGGTATTTATTTATTTATTTATTTTAATATTTTGGCAGAATCAGTATCAGACAATAGAGTAGGCATGAAACACAAAAACAAATCATGAAGATAATTAGATTTTGAATAATGCTAGAAACATTTGACTGATAAATTATATGATATTACAATGCAACATTGTAAATGTTAGAATATTCATCAGGCATAAGTAACTATGCCATGCAGCATTGGATGTCATCTACAGAGTGGTTGGTATTGATAGGGATACATGTTGTAGTAATCTAATAATATTTCTAGAATTTGTACATCTGCTACCTTGTAAATCTATCTTCCCCTCACACAAAACTGAAACAAAAAACAAAAACCGTTTTAACTTTATTGGTCTTGGTTAGCATGGTTCTAAGCTATTGCCTGCTTGCCTAGAAAGGAAGTCAGACAAAAGAGTTGTCTGCCCTTGAATTTGGACAAATTCCCTGTAGTCATCAGTTATTATTTCCACATGTGCCAGTGCCAATGTGCATGCTGCTTATGAGGGCCTTTCAAATTCCACTTTCCAAGGTACCTTTCCAGTGTCTGAGCAATGTATTGGAGTTTTCTTACTGCTGGGAAGTATACTCCTTCTGTTTTCTACCTTTTCCTTGTTCCACTGTAATTCCTAAAGAATAATTTATGACATCATTTGTTAACTTCATCACCCATTGATTCAGTCTCCACCATTTTGATTGCCTACGTGGAGGTCATGAATACCATTTCAGTACTTTTATCCATAATTTCCTTGATATACAGTTTGAAATATAGTGCTAGTCATAAATTTTTGAACTGTCAGTGTTAGGATCCATTGCATAAGTAGCTAACATAACATTTGACCAAGTTTCACTTGTATACATACATGCCAACCATTACGATTTTGGCATAATCATTATGCTTTTTTCCCCCTAATTACATCTTATGCTTGTCTGTATATGGATTATGCATTTTTGGTACATTAGAAAAAGAATAAAACAATTAAAAGTGTTTGTCATTTTTGTTATCATCTGTTTAATCCCACACATCATATAAATTGGAAAACATTTTTAAAAAAAGAAGACTGCTGCCTAAGAATAGCAGAAGAGTACATTTGTCCATCATAGACTTGCATATACACTCCTTATTTTCTTTTTATGGCAGTTGTATATGACATATTTCCAAAAAAAGATAGGTTCATCAAATTAAAAACTTGTTGCACAGATTCATTATACTTTGATAACATATTTAACTAATGGACCAGTCTATAATTAATAAAAATGGTGCCAGATGTTGAGTGCTTTATCAGTGTGACTGATGTATGTTTTGTGACCGAAAAATATTTGAAGAGAGGAATCTTAAACTTCAAAACATGTCAGATCAGAAAAAGGACAAATCAATAGTGTTTTGCAAATTTAAATATTATGAATATGGTGTAATACATCATTCAGATTTAGCACGTTGTCATACTCATTGCAGAATTTGTTGACTTGACTTTACAATCATTTGGTGAAAGTTAGACATGTAGTCCAGTTTAAGTGAGTTTTGTTTATAAATAATTTGTTAGTAAGTTTTATTTTAACTTTGTACTCTGGTACTAATCAACATGAAATTTGCCCATTTGCGACAAGAATTTTAACCAGCTGCAGATCCAGGCTAATAGCAAAAATAAATGTACATTTTTCATAGTTTCATATCGTAGTATATAGATTACACTTTTTATGCTCAGATTTAGCTTTAGTAACAGTTACACTTATACCTCTCAAAGGGTTGATATGTAAATGTATATGCCCTAGTTTGCTCCCTTTAATTACAGGTGATCAGTACAATTTTCTGAGAGTTCAAGCAGTTTAAACTGTTTGAGGATAATCACCTCGCTTGTATCAGCTGTATGGGGTGCAATTTGGAACACTTGTGCAGCATTTGTACTGAATGGATGGATGATGGATGGACAATCATTTCTGCCAAGAAACTCTCACAGGCCAGTTGAGCTAAGAAATGAACAATGACTCAGATGCTATTAGCATCGGCACTGACACATAGACACTTTCACTTGACAAAGTCTCTGAAGGCATAAGTTCAGTGATTAAGAAGCCTGGTGCTATTTTCATATTCTGCTCACAAAGCTCCAGTGATGCATCCAGACTTGTATTTTATGGCACAACTTTTGGGACCAGTACCGACATGGTAAAGAGGCTGGCTGGGCAGGATATGAAACATTTTGCCGATTATGGTTATTTTTCCTAGGATAGTCAGTACCTGAGTCCTTCCTCAGGCCTCATCCAGCACTGGATGGCTCATACTTAGACTATGATACAGACATCTCGCATCAAGGGTGGGTCTGGCTCCTTTGGTCTTACCTGGGATAGTCAGTATTGGCCCACAGCTTTTTCTTACAGCCTGTCCAGATGACCACTATTTTTGGCACTGGGTACAGTAATCTCATTTCATGGTTCTGGCTTCATGGATAGCACCAGACATCCAGTGATGATGATACCAGCCCTAGCTCTGCCCTGCATGCACGTTGTTCTCAGTGTCCATGTCCAGACACACCAGTTCTGGACCAATGACACCTTTGTACAGCAATATAGAATGGATTTATCACCATATCCCAACAAGGGCATATTCCTTGCCTTATTCACTGCGCTGCTCAGATGGCTTTCATGACATACTTATTGCATCTGTCACAGGATGCTTTGTTATCATATCATTCCTCCAACATCAAAGATTTGAGCTCACAGGCACAGTCATCATTTGCATGGTTTCTGCGAGGATGCATCTTTACAGGGTTTGCACAAAGTATATATATCAACTCCTGCAAAGAGAAAAGAGATTTAATGTGCCAAAAATAGCACAAAAAATGAACAAGGTACGGTTTTTTTTAAGTCAAATCTGTGGAATGGGAATATATATGATTAGATGATTTTTCAGTCCAGCAGACTAATATTAATCTCTTGGAGATGAAGGCCATCATGAATGTCTTGTCAAGAGACATTATATGGCAAGAACAGTCACGCTGTATCCCTAAGTCAACTGTTGTCACCTACATCAAGATGTAAGATTTGCCTCAAGTCATACATATTCTAGGAGGGCTTAGTAGCCTAGCAGACTTGCTTTCCCAAATGGAATAAACCAATTTATACCAAATGGTCCATTTAGCTCTCAGTCTGCAGTCAAACCTGTTCCCTCTGGGGTTGACCTGAGGTAGACTTATTTGAGATAAAATAGAACACCAAGCTCCCATCCTTATCTCTCCCATACCAGATTTGAAAGCCAGGTGTGTTGATGCTCCTTCCCTGTACAGCACCTGTCTCATGGCATATACCTTCCCACCAGTGCCTTTGATGAACAGACTTTAACTGATAGCAAAGGAATTTGGAGTTCCAGCTGATCCAGATTGGTCTCCTCAAGTAGGAAAAGTCCTGAATCATTAACACGAATCTTGAGGGAGAGATTCTCAGGAAAATCTTGCAGATGCAGTACCTGCAACATCAAATGCAGGCTTTCCATCAGAATCTGTAGTTGCTGAACCTGCATACATCACTATGCCTTTAGAAAGACATTCAGAATAAGTGGTGGACAGGATTGCTACTGCTAGAAGGCCCACTAATCCAAAAGTTTTTGAGGACCAGTGAGAATTTTCTTTTAGTGGTATGAGTGAAAGCATAGCAATCCTTTCAAAGCCCCAGTACCACAAATATCTACATTCCTTCTTTGGCTATTAAAAGAGAGAAAGTTAGTCTCTGTCACCATCAAGGGCTGTTGTTTCATGATATTGAACACATTAAAAAAAGGAAGGATATGAACCAAAGCAAGGAGTTTTCAGACTTCTGGTGTGCTTCAAATTCTTCAGACCAAAATTTCTGGCTCTGTCTGGAATGGAACCTACCATGCATTCTGATATGACTAAACAAGACTCAGTTGAAACCCCTTTCAGAGGTTTAAGAAGTTCATCTTGTGTACAAAAGTTACTTTGTTGTCACCTTGGCTACATGAGGCAGAATATTGAGTTGCATGCTCTTGTAGCTGACTCGAACTAATTACAGTTTTGTCAGTAATGGCTAAGTTTCTCTCATGGCTATCTCATGTCTTAAAGTCACTTACTTCCTTGGAACCTTCATCCTAAGAGCACCTACAGGACCATATCAGGTCTCAGAATTGGTACCCAATGTGTACTCACCTGTGTAATACAAGCCATGGGTCAGATGTCAGAGTCGACCTTTCCTTGTGTCTACCTTGGAGACCTCTCAGCCCAAGGAAATCAGTTTGATCTGGTGGTTCTGATAGGGACAGCATAACAGGCAACCCACCCATGTCCATCACAGGAACATGGGTCATTTGACTTAAACAGGCTTTTGTGGAAGTAAATGTTTTCACTATTACATGTCCTGCATTCTTCTGTATAACAGGGTCTGACCCGAGCCTGTGGGCTATTGACCTGAAACTGCTTCATCTATGTTTGGAGACTGCAGTTTGGACTTACTCCAGGGTTAGGGGATGTAATTCAATCTTCTATCTATTGTCCTAATGAATTATGATCAGGTAATGTATTTGAAGAAGAAACAAATTTTGTGAGCATAAAATATGTTTCTATGATAATATTTACCTCTTCTGCCCTCCATGCAATTATATCTATGTAGAGAGTGCATCTTTGCATAAGTAATAACTGACAACTGTAGGGTTCCAATCCCTCTATACAAGAGTATACTACTTTTGTGTGACTTCCTTTCTAGATAACAGTTTACCACCTTTGCTGTTAACCAAGTTAAAGATGGTTTAATGTGCTTTTAGCTTAGGAGTGGGTCAGTGGGCTGGACTTGCAAGGTAGTGGATGTACTTGTTAGCATATTATGATCAGGTAAATATTACACATCGTACATTCAGAAAGTTGGTTTTTGTGAAAAGTGTGATTTATGCAGGTACGTAAATGCTTGTATTGTTAAAGGGGTCCTTTTCTTTCAGTAGTAGGATTGGTATATCCCAGGTTATAAAATTTGTGGTTTGTAGAAACTTGCGGTGACCTGACAATCCTCATTTGCATAACAAATCTTTACTTGTTGCACATTGTTTTTTAATTTTTACAGACATATTGCTTTTGCTAAAATTAATATAACATAAAAAAATTTGCTAAATCCATTCAATATTTTAGGAGTTATTTAAGTTCACAGTTACTTGTATTAGCTTACTTTGTGGGAACTTGACAGTGTTTCTTCTATGTATTTCACTGTATCCACATTATAATATGTAGTTAGCCAAATTACCTAACTATGAAGGTGAGAGTGGTCTCATGTCAGCTATCACGGTCTGGATGCTTGCATTAAAGGTAAAACATGAAGTGATTCATTAATTAAAATCTTTTATGCATTTAACCAAATTATGTAACTATGACGGAAAGGTAATATGACAGTGAGAGTATTTTCATATTATCTATCATGGTCTATATGCTTGCACAAAAAAAATATAAAATATTAATGAATTACTTAGTTGCAAACTTAACTAAGTTTTATCCACCATTTCTTGTGAAGTGGATCCCCTGGGATGTGGATATGGTTTAATTATCTAATTCTGTACAGTCACTCATGTCAGACAACAGCATACAGTCCTATGTATAGAGTTGGTTGTTTTTTGTTTGGTTGATTGTTTATTAGTAATACTTTGGGTATGTTATTGGCTATATCATTCGGACAAAATGGGGGCTAAGTGCCTATCCTAAGGACACACAAGGGGAGAAAACCCATGCTGGTCTGGGTAGGTATTAAACCCCGTGACCAAAAGATTATGAGTCTGACACTCTCCAACTGAGCTACTACAGCCCCCTCATAGGTAAAGCAATGAGGAATTGCTCAGTATGGTTAACTGACATAGTCCAACTATTAATTGTTCAGATGTTGGAGTAGAAGGATCTTTTACATGGAGGAAAGTGCAGAACCTGCCTGCAGAATACTACAGAGGAATGACCTCTTATTCTTGTATATGTCACAGCTGGGGATCAAACCCTAGGCCACAGATGCTAAAAGCAAATGCGTGATCATTATGGTGTCCAAGCCCTTGATTATGTGAAGTTTCTGTATCTGAATTACAGTGAATGAACTAAATGTAAATCATACAGGTATCAGAATTACAAGACTGAAGATTACAAAATGAAAATGAATAAATTGTTATAAGGCTAAAATATACTTATAGCTTAATGAAGCTTGTACTTGGGGAAATTTTGACTTCCAAGATTGTCTAAAGCAGATTTCCAAAATTATTGGTAACATATCATTTTGCTCTTTTTTTCTTAAAAATATTAATATTATAATAATCTTGGATGAGGTCTTGAACAACAGTTATGTCTGTGGAAACACTTGCATTCAGTACATTTTGCTTTAAGCCTGGAACAAAATTAAAGAATGAGCTTTGGGCAAAATGAGAAATTCTTATGCTGCCAGGTTATTCTGGAATTGACCATTTATTATATACTCATGTAATCTTACATGGCTGATCTGATGTTCAAAACAGATGTTCAGTCTGTGATTCCATATTGCACACCTAAAATTTCTGGATCATACACCCAGCCAGGAACTACTTTTACAACTTGAATTATTCAAAAATAGTCCACTTAAAACATATTGGGAATGATTTATTGCTATTCATTTTAAACTATTCAAAAATCTCAATGCAAATTTGTAATTTTAAGGTATGAAGTCATATTGGGTGAAAATGGCTGCTTTTGCCACTGGTGTTAATGGGGGAGCATTGTAAGAATTGATGATCGGTTTAAGGGCATTTCACACTACCACTGAGAAGTCAGAGTTGAGGTTGACAACAATATGTTGGACAGAATGGTTGATGGTGAGTTGTCAGAAGAAGCTGGTGTGCAGAGTGACACCAAACATGACAGAGAGGGAGAAACCAAGTACTTTGCATCTTAAATATTGTGTTGAAAGTTCAGAAATCCAGGCAAAGTAAGAAAGTCTCAGGGAGTCAAGGTTCAAAGCATGATTAGAAATGCCCCAGTGTTCAGAGAAAACTTTACCCCTATTTAATTAGACATTTAAATTGGTGCTTACCTAGTTATTTTAATGAAACCAGATGTTTTGTACCATGAACCAGATGTTCTTAATAGTTTCAACACAGCTATGGACCCATAATTCAGGGTTGATAACTACAGCTACAGCATTTGATTTTCGTATGAGTTTGCTAATTGCAACAAAAGTTCTGAATTCTGGGTGCAGAGACTTTAAACAAAGAGGTCTAAGAAATCAAAGTACATACACTACTGCTGAACTGTCAATCCCATTGATTTCATTCACTACTGCAGCAATGATGACACAGAGATGAGACATTCCATAATGTAAATCATAAAAAATCCCAAATCACCCAAAAACCTTTCAGCTTGAGTTTTGAAAATATGGTCTGTAGAATTTTTTTTAAAAATATTTTTTTTAAGAAGCAAAAGTTTAAGTGTACAATACATGCATTATGTTTTATGGAAATTCACATTCCCATGGTGGACCTTAATCCTTCTTATGCTGTGTCTGTCACAAACAGTACATCAGGGATTGCCCATGTCATGGCTTGTAGTGGACGGATTAAGTTTTGTTGTCTCAGTCACAGCATTAAAATTATGTAATCAAGGACATCCATGACAATATGTATAACTTACCTGTTGGCTCAGGTGCAGTACACAGTGCAGATTGCTCTTTTTTAAGTTATACACAATGCTGTTCAATATGTAAAGACTCGCCCACTAAAATGCAATCACATATGTGCAGGGGCCCCACAGAATTATTTAGTGTAGTGGTGAGCTATTAAGTTTTACAGATTTAGGACAAAACATGTTTAGAGGTTGAAATCAGGGATTGGGGGGTGGGGGCACGCGTACTACCTTGCCCTTATGTGCGGGTGCCCATGCATACATGTATTGTGACAAATTAAATATTTCCAAGCAGAGAATGCTGAGACTATTTAGATGTTTTACAAAATATGTAAAGTATAATTATAGTAAATTTAATTTGAGAGAGAGAGAGAGTCTGTTCTTAAACCCCCCGAAAAGGTACAAGAAATCACATGTGAGTAATAGCAGGTTTCATGTTGCCAGTGACTTTTAAATTGCTTGCTTAACATGTTCCCAAACAAATAAATATACACAGCACCATCCAGTATGCAGCTACTGCTAGGCCAGCCTGTTTAGTACTTGCAGCCCAAACATAGGTGTCCATACAACACATTTTCTCAGGAGCTAGACATGTGTTTACTTTTAACACTGACCTACTGTTTTTACTCAGGCTTTCCAAAGCATATGATGCCACATTCTATAACAGACAGCTTAATAAATATACTTAGAGTAAAGGTGAAGGTATGAAATTGTTATCTGCTGAGGATGGTTTCTGCTGTCAGGGTTTCTCGCATCTGTTTGTTTAGTGTGTTGACTCATGGAGAGAATACAATAGAATCGGCAAGGGGTGCATTAAAACCCACTATGGCTGCAATAAAATCCGTGATGGACTTCCACTAGATTGAACGAATCCACTAGAATCTGTGTACAATCCACCAGACTTGACTTTCACTTCTCATAGTGGGAACTTCATCCCCTGCTCCCATGTCCACGTCCACTGGATTGAGTGAGCAGTCTGTAAAACATGATGCATGTACTGTAGCAACTTTAAATTTGTCTAATAATGTTACCGAGGAATCAAATTCATTTAGTAAATCTGAGGATAAAATTGACAAACATTTGGAACATAAAGGTGGATGTATCACAGAGAGCAGCAGCTTGTTTTGACTGATGTAAATTTAAAAGAATTACATCTTGTTACAATGCTGCTGAATTTTTTTCATCACAGGGGCACAAGCACAGAATTGTATGCTTGTTTATATTTTAAATTCTTGTCACTGTTAAGTAGAAAATAAAGAGAAGAAAACAACAATATTGTTTAGAATTTTCTTCTTAAAAATATCCAAATAATTATTAAAAATCTAGTCTGCATATTAGAAAGGGACAGAATCTTTGATTTGTTAAATATGAAAGCTTAAGTTATCACATTTAATTTAGGTTCAGTGAATCAATAATTTCTTATAATGTAAACACAAAAATAGAGAGTTTGAAAGTACTGTATATTAATGAGCTTTCTGTATAAAATTGAATGTATTTAATTACTGTTATTCTGCGAAATTTGCCCTTAAGTTTGCTTGCAAGTAGAGTGTGTATTCAGTAAGTAATTTGTAAGAAATATGTCAGTTACTGGTCCAAATGAGAAGTAAGGAAACGTCTACTTGTCTGTGACTGCAGTTTAAATCCATTCATATGTCTCATTCAACTTTTTAAAAAAATCTGAAGCTAAAGAGTAAATCACCATATCAGCAATGCAGAGGGACTGATGACTCAACTGCACAGTATATATCTAGGCCTATCCCCAGTTACGTACATCTCATAAAATGCTAAATGCCTAATTCATTTCTTTCAGAACAGTATACAGAACATTTTTTAAAAGAATGTGTGAATACAAACGGATATGTAATAAATACAAGCCACAACAGCCATGATATATTATTCCTATATTGTATCAAACGTGTTCTTTCTGCCCATTTGGAACAAAACACATATATAGGTTTGTCTATGTAACTTATTCTGCAGGAAACTTATGTGCATTTTGAAAAATGCTGTGCATTCTTGGAAAATATTTTTTTGTTTCAATTATAAAAAAATAGAAAAGATTAAAACAGATTAATACAGAAATATGATCCCATGTAATGTCTGAGGGGGAAAAAATTATGTATAATACAATTAAGATTAATTTGCTGAGTTTTTGGATATTATGGAAATTCTTCTAGAAATAAAACATTTTTTTTATTGAGGCTTTCTTGGTGGAAGCTCAGTATAGTAATCTCTTTGGTATCCATGTGTATGTCATTACATCCATTGACACAATAATCTCTTTGGTCTCCATGTGTATGTCATTACATCCATTGACATAGTAATCTCTTTAGTTTCCATGTGTATGTCATTACATCCATTGACACAGTAATCTCTTTGATGTCCATGTGTATGTCACTACATCCATTGACACAGTAATCTCTTTGGTCTCCATGTGTATGTCATTACATCCATTGACACAGTAATCTCATTGGTATCCATGTGTATGTCATTGCATCCATTGACATAGTAATGTCTTCGGTTTCCATGTGTGTGTCATTACATCCATTGACATAGTAATGTCTTTGGTTTCCATGTGTGTGTCATTACATTTATTGACATAGTAATCTCTTTGGTTTCCGTGTGTATGTCATTACATCTATTGACACAGTAATCTCTTTGGTATCCATGCATATGTCATTACATCCATTTGTACATGTGTCCACATCTTTGATTAACTTCAGTATTCAAATTTTAGATTTACCTCAGTATTCAAGTTTTATTTGTACTTAGATACATAAAAACATGGCAGGCTCAGCAAAACATGGTGTCTCTTGTTACATACATTTTATGTATAAATTATGATATATTATAGTGCAATTTCTTTTCAGCCAGTAGACTGCCATTTCCTTTGAGGGAGTCATTTGTTTTTATCATTCTTTTTGCACATTGATGAGGATACAATTTTCTGTTGTAATGTGCAATTGGTTTTATTTGCAAAATAGTTGCTTGAATATAAATGATATATGTCTCGGTTCACATGAGAATTATTTTGTTGTCAGCTTCCTAAAATATTGAAGATTTATGATGTTTAAGCATGTGAAAGAAAATTCACTTTTTAACTTTACAATTACCAGGTTATTGTAGATATGGTTAATGTTTCATTCATGGACTTACACATAAAACAGCACCTATTATCTCATTATGGATGGATGATTTCGGAATTCATATTACCGGTATGTTTTGCATTTTGAGAATTCCTATATTGCACAGGGTGATTTCAAAACAGAATTAATTCTCAACTTACATGGAATATATATATATATATATATACATATATATATTTTCCTTTTAACAAATGACTATTGTTAAACACATACACACTTCTTTTCTTAGTTAAGTTTTGATTGGCTACATTTGTTTTACTGATTATATTTTTCAACTTGATTTGGTCGCTGACTATATTTGAGATTTCCTCCTTTAACTGCTCTTGCCAATGTCCTAATACATGTTAAAGTATCAAGTTTTATTTTTGTATTGGTTTTACTTTTGATTCAACTTTGTATTATGATTTAGCAGTGTTCATTAAATTTGTTTCCATTTAATATAGAGAGACAAGCTCCAATTGCACTGCCAGAAGAACTGAGGGGGTTCGCCCTTTCGCCTGTTCAGCAAGATTCCCCAGGAGGGGGATTTGACTACTCCCATACTGAGGATACAGAGATGTATCAACCAGTCACCCAAGTGGTGAGTTGCATTTGGCTATTTTTAAATATATAATAGCATATTAAAAGTAAATTATTTATTTTATATCGGTTTTACAACAAGCTCTGACAGCTTAAATTTAATACAGTAAAATGCTGATAATCTGCATGCTGATTGTCAGGACTTGTCAGACATACAAACTAATTAGAGTCTCCTTGTAAACAATTTACTGTACATAACATCATCAGGACAACCAGTTTACTGATAGAAATGCCCCCATTTGGGTCCAGATATTTCACACATACTGATTAAATATTACAAAATAAGCAACACCCACATGTCACAGACTGGTTAAAGGACCCCTTATTGGTCCTGATAATTGACACATAACAATGAAAGAAGCCTCCTTATGGGTTCAGATAATTGACATGTACTGAAGTATTGATAACTGACATTTTTGTGATGTTGAGCAGACTGCTAAACTTGTAGGAAAGCATTAGCCTAGGATTAGTTTTGTTCCAGTAAATTGATCTGGCAGAGCATTGGTCACTTTGAGTGAAAGGACAACTTAATTACAATTTCTGTGATTGATTTTTGTCAAAATTCAGTTCTGTACCATTCTGTTAATTTTCATGCTACTTGAAAAATATCCATGAGTTTAGTCAGATATAATATGCAACAATTTAATTGTTAAGCAGTCATTGACCTATTAGCGAAACTAATTGTTCATCATTTCATTTAATCCCATTTCCAACACTGCCTTAAATAGGTGGCCATTGATTGCAGTATGTGGTTGAATGAATGTTTGAACCTTGACCAATAGACGTGCAGTGATACCACTACAATATCCAGGTTAAATATTCCTTCATGGTTTACATTTAATCTTTTCTGAGTAACAAACCTAACACTCTACTGACATTTTTTGGACAAGGACCGCAAATGAACTTGGCTGAAAAGGCTTTCATTTAAATGTACTGCTGAAATATTTGTACCATTGTCCTCTAAACACCTGTCTTGCTTTCTCTTGTGTGTGCAATAAATGAAAACTATGAGAGATTACATCACATTCATTGCATAAAGTGGGAATTGTAACAATATAGTTTGGTTTTATCATTTTAGACCTTTAAGTTATGATGAGACAGCATGTAATTCACATGTACATGTTCTTTAGATTAAACGCATATTATGCTTGATTGTTCTATTATAAAGACTAGAGATCCCATATCTGGACAGGTCAGGGTAAGTGTCTTCATTCACTGCACATGGCTAGCACAGTTTGTATATGAATTTTTTAAAGCAATAAGGGAGAAGGCTGTGATGATAGTTGCTTGGGTTTTGAGCAGCAAAGTTAGGATTTAAAGACTGAATGACGCATTGCAGTGGGTTGGTTTCTTTTAGAATTCATTTCTTTTTAGCTCTAGACCAGAAGAGAGTATGAGATGGTCTGTTGTCTGTCATCCATCTGTCTGTTAGCACAAGTTTGTTAAATGACATGGAGGATTATGATGAAACTTTACACACATGCATTCATCCCATGCTGCTTGGAAATCCATTGTGGTCACCACAGTGGTTGCATTGAAAATCTTGTTATTGCTGCTCATTTTGAATGGATGGTCATATCAGCATGAAGTTGCCATTTCTAAAATGATTGATACTATTTTGTAAACATTTCATTAATTTTTGATCATCTTTATTCAATATGTTCTTCTTTCCATTTGTTTCAGGAAGAGAAAAGTACCATAGGTTCATCATTGTAAAGAGTTTACTACTTTAAATTTGTGTACCATTTATCATAATTTATATCCTGTATTTCCAATTATGTCAATATCCATGTATTTAAGTTTGAACTTGATCATATTCAAGTGAATATTGACTTTGATATTGCTGTCAGTCTGAATTACATTGTAGTTACATTGAAAAGCACTTTATGGCCGATATACATGCATGCAAAGTGAGATACTAATATTTTACTTCATATGTCGCATATTACATCCTGAGTGTAATAAAGAATTATTCATTGTCATTGTATTAAAAGACTTCTTATGATGACTAGTTGGTTTTAAATTTAAATAGGACTGATCTGATGTCCAGTATATCCACTAAAGTGTCCATCTTGAAAACCTAATTGTTACTCCTCCAGAATCATGTTGCCTTTGGATTTTACCAGAAGACTTATTGTTATGTCTAGTTGATCCTAAATAAAAATGGTGCCAAATCTGATGATGAATATGGTCACCACAATGGCCATTGATTTTCAGTATGACCACCACAATGGCCATCTTTAAATTCTTGTTATTACTACTACTCCTGTGTGGATGGTCATATCAACATAGGGTTTTCACTAAAAGACTTTTATGATGTCTTGTTGATCCTACATAAAAATGGAGCTGATCTGATATCCAATATGGGCACCACAGCAATTATCTTGTAAATCTTGTTATCACCACTTTTCCTGAATGCTCCTCCAGATTGGAAGATTATACTGACGTGGAGCTTTCACCAGAAGAATTCTTATGATAACTGTTTGCTCATAAATAAAACTGGTTCCAATCTCTTTGGATAATCATATCAACATGGGTTTTCACTAAAAGACTTGTCATGTGCAGTCAGTCATAAATGAAACTGAGGCCATTTGATGTCCAGTATGGCTGCTACAGTGGCCATATCAGAAAATCTTGTTATCACTACTCCTTCAGAATTGATAATCATATCAACATGGGGTTATTCACTAAAAACTACGACTTCTTAATATGTCTAGTTGGTCCTAAATGAAAATATTGCCAATCTGATGCCCATTATTGATGCCACAATATCCATCTTGAAATCTTGTATCACTACTCCTCCTGAACAGAAAGTCATCATGCCATGGGGTTTTCACTATAATACTTTTTATGATGTCTAGTTCCTCCTAACAGAAAGTCATATCTGCGTGGGGTTTCTATTGGAAGACTTCTTATAATACCCTGTTTGTCCTAAATGCTAATTGTGACATGCTGACATCCAGTATGTTCAACACAGCAGTTAATTTTAACATCTTGTTACTGCTGAAAAATATCAAAAGTGGTTTCAACATTCAGCTGCTAAAATGTCCAGCATACCTGGAAAATTCTTTTCAGCCAGTAGAGCATCAGTCCTTTTGAGGAATTCTAGTTTCTTGCAGAATTGGCATTTTTCTGCAGAAAAGATCCATAGGCAAAAGTTCTTTCATGCAAATGGTGAATCAGTTACTTGTAGTGATAAGAGTTTACCTTTAATTTGTTTGAAAAAAGATTGATACAATACACATGTTGTTTAATGTTTTATAAGTTTGATTGCATCACATAAAAATAAGCACTTTATGAGTTTGCTTGTAGTTAGGCCATTTTTATGACAAAATCTGCATGCTTGATGATTTCTTAATTTGGTGGCTAGTTGTTTGTTCTTTTATGTTGCAGTTTTAAATATGACCTAGAACGTGGTTAATCCACTTGTTGTATTTACACAGCCCATTTTATTTTAATTTGTGAGAAATTGTCACAACTTAATAAAAAGAAATTAATGTACTTGACTTCCACTTTTTGTGCACTCATTTCAGAGATGGTTATCATGACATGCAAGATATTTTCCCACCCTTATCACAATAAATAACAAGAGAGAGGGAGAGTATCTTCAGCAATAGGAAAGTAATTTCGGTGATGTTTTTTTTTAACTGAGCAGGTGTACATTTCTTTTTTTATATGTATATTTCAAGCCTATAAGGAAATTTTGTTAAATTGAGAATGATGAGATGTTATTAACATTTATAAAAATACCCAAAACAAAACATTAACATATTTTACGAATTTCTTGCTATGTTGATGCCTGAAAATACTGTCAAATCACACCTCAAAATACTGTCATAATAGCTCAAATTACTGTCATCAGGTAACAGCCCATATTACAGTCATCAGGTAACAGCTCAAATTACAGTCTTCAGGTAACAGCTTGTTGTCTTCAGGTAACACCTCAAAATAGCATCTTCAGGTAATGTCTCAAAATGCTGTCTTAAGGTAACACATCCAAAGAATTTTACATGTAAACAAATTTGTTCATTGCTTTTGATGTACCCTTTGCTGATTTATATGATTTTTCACAAAAGCAATTTTTAAGAGGCCTATTTGACTAAAATTAATACACCTCTCCCTCGATAACTCGCGCACAACGGGGTCCACAAACATAGACTGCACTATAAGCAAGGGCGTGAGATACTGAGGGACCTCCAAAAGTTGGAAAAATTCGCTTAGCGAGAAAAATAGCAGGGGGGGGTCGGGGTTAGGGAACTGGGCCGTTTAATGACTGAATGCTCATTTTACAATCACGTCGATAATAATTTTTAATAACGCGCTTTTTCAAATGAAGTTGTTCATTATTCTGTTCAGATAACATTTATTTTCAAACTGTCCAACATGTGAAAGATCGTCCCAACTAGTTTCAACAACCATCACGTGTCCGCGAACACATCTGTGTATTACGTCACTGCTTTTTGTTTTCTTGATGAGTCTGGTTCCCGGAGTGGTAGTTAATAGTATCCTGCCAAATTGGGAGTCAAAAGAGCGGGAAACTAGACTAACTGTCGATACACCACCAAACAAGACATCTTTTTTAAAAAAAACAAGCGAAATTTATTTCGTGAGACAATCATCTACAAATCTCAATTTTTGTATTGTTGAATTAGTACAGTATTAATGTCATGATTTCATTGGAAGTAATAATGAAACTTCTTATCATCCTTGATGATATCTCTAAGTGCCAGTTCAAAAATTCTCAGAAACTCGCTTGCCCACAATGGTCCGTATCCGTGAAACCAAATTCTTTATTTTATGAAGTATTCATTTCGCTTGCTTGCGTTGCTGTCTTTGATCACAGTTACCAGTGAGTCAGTTAATTTAAGGTAGTTTATGTTAAATGCACAATAACATTTATAACAGTGATTGATCAAATGAAGTGAGTTCACCCGACATACGACCGGGGCCTCTAGATTTTGAGTTTGTAGGATTTTCGTGCCTTTTAACTTTTCTTTTATTCCAGCTCCTTTATTTGATTCAAAAGACATAATTAACCTGACAATGCAAAGGTGGCCAGCTTTTAATTCAGTGCAACAATACAACAAATACTTCCGTAAGTCAGTTATCAAAACACGGTTGGCACCTAATAGGTTCTCAGAGAAACGCTCACGGACATAGCTGTTACGATAGATTGACACATTTTACGTTTAATTACAAGAGGACACATTGCATTTATGATGATTACACTTAAAAGGAACTAAAAGATAGAACTAGAACATAAATTTCAGTTGATAAAAAAATTATTTAATTTGTATTTATTTATAAAAGTACTGCCTCCACTCGGCGTAAGTGACATTTTCATTGATCAAAATTTCCTTACATATCGTTAATTGCGGTGTACGACCATTTGGAAAGAAAATGTAAAAAATTGTATGACTTATTTTTAAATTTGATATTTCATAATGTTGATTAAAATTTCAGGTCCTATCTACCATTTTCGACGATAAAACGAGCGATATATCAGAATTTCCATTACTAATTTTGATCGCGATTTTCTTCAAGTTCAATAAATAGGGATAAATTTTTGGGGTATTTTCTGGTTTAAAAAATGGGATCCATGCCTGACCCCACATTATAAGCAGGTTCTTGAGTTATCAGGGTGCGAGTTATCGAGGGAGTGGTGTAACAAGTTTCTCTAGGGTAATTTGGGGCTGATGAATCTGAAAATGTTTCATTCCAGACTGTATTGTGCATATTAAGAGTTCTAATTTAGTGTCAAAGTGATGTACAAAAAATACATTTTAAAAATCTAAACTAGCATTCATTAGGGGGGCCAAATGATGGTTTTTAACAGAGATAAATGTAGCAAAAAACATTCTGATGGCAGTGGGTGGCATTAACAGTTTTGTTAGGTTTTGGTTACATTTTTTAGTTTTGCTTATATTTCCTACACCTTTTGGTGGATTCTGTGCATACGTAGAATAAATCATGATGAAGAAGGGATGATCTATGAACAAAGCCCAACTTTTAAACTTACAGGCTGGCAAATGCGGTATATGCTTATATCATCAAAATCTTGAACAGTTAAAGGTAATGAATGAGATAAACACACTTCATTGTGGTGATTTTGCATATGATTGGCTGATCTTATTCTCTCATGAACCACAAGTTTGATCTGATTTTGATCAAACTTTGAACACTGACTTTCATTTTCAAGGTCATGGATGAGTTTAACAATGGCAACAGTCATTTATTGAGGTAAACTTAAATCTGATTGGCTGAGAATGTTACCACTCTAGAAGTCATGTCCGAGATTTTGAAAAAAATTGGAATATATACTTGTATCATGAACCTCTTGGATAATTTCAATAGAAAATGGTATCCCAATATTAATTTGGTTGTCTTTCTTGAGATTGGTTGGGCTTTTTCCCCACATTGGAAGCCATATTTTTTTCCGATTTTTATAGTCTTCAAATATAGGCTTATCTGATCAAGGTCTGACAAAGTTCAATAATGCATGGGATGGATACGTGCTTATTAATGAGTTGATCATCCATGTGATTGGCTGAGACAAGTATGAGCAAGGTACATGCATGTTAATGAGATGATTTTGCCACTAATTAGTTGAGATTGTCAACACTTTAGTGACTCTGTTCATAATCACATTTTTATCAGACTTGGTAAAAATAGGCTTATATCATAAAGATATATTATGTCTTATTATTATAAGCAAGATCTATGCATATTAATCATGTAATCTTGCATCTGACTGCCTATGTATCTTACCACTTCAGTCTATTTATGACCCAATTGTTAACATAGTTGGTAAATAGACTAATATCATCATGATGTTGTATGATTTTTATTACAAGTAAGACCAATGCATATGTTTAGGTGATCTTGCGTCTTGTTTTCTGAATTTTTTACCACTCTAGTGGCTGCAATTTTCAAATGATTTTGATTAAACTTTGTAGATAGGCTGTGTCATCAAATCTTGGTTGAGGATGATGATGAGTGAAGTGCATTCATATCATTTGATGTGATCTTGCATTTGATTGAATGAACTTGTCCAACAGTCTAACAACAATTTTTCTGATCAGATATTGACCAAACTTGTTAAATAGTCATATATATTTTAAGATGTTGCATAAATGAAATTATGAGCAAGATCTGTTCATATTAATAAGGTAATCTTATATCTGATTGTTTATGCTTGTTACCACCCTGGAGACTAAATTCCAGTCAGATTTTGCTCTACCCTAAGCTTATATTATGATGGCTCAAGAGAGGTTTTGTAATGAGATCTGCACAAAATAATGATGACCTTACATCTGTTTGTTTGAGCTAGTTACCTCTCCAGATCTAGAAACTACATTTCTCGTCCAGTGTTTGCAAAACTCCATGACTGGGTTTATATCATTTGGATTGTGAATCAATATTATTATGAGTGAGAGAATGTGCATATTAATTTTGCCTTTATCTTTAGAAAGGATCTTTATAAGGATGTAATAAATTAGGTGAAATTAACATGATATAACATGAGATAGTTTCATCGGTTGTGTTCTTACAATACTACATAAGCCTGCTTAGTGACATGGTCAGCTGTTAACTTGTGTTAGCAAGGTGAGTAATATTTGGGCCCAGTTGGGTCTCTTGTTTAGTAATAGTACATTTTGCAATAAATATTTGATAGCTCAATATATTTTTCAGTCTGTAACAGAGAAAAACAAGGGAAAAAAGAACACAGCGAGAGATGAAAAGTCTCATAAAGAAAAGACTGATAAATCAGAAAAGTCCAAAGATGCCAAGGGACAGCACTTTCGGTCACCACGATCAAGAGACTCCAAATTACGACAGTCATTGTCACCTCGGTCTCGTTCAACATCACCAAGGAAGCCTGATATACATCCAGGTGATTTAGAGTAGAAAAAGCGATTTTCATTTTAAAGGAATGACTAAAATTATAATTGTCAATCATAAGTGCAGTACGCACCAATTATGTTGACCATGCTGAACTTGTACTAGTGTACTGTATTCCTGAGTGTAGTTCATTGACTGTTGTGTATATCTGTATTATGTGTATTATCATTCATGATTGAAGGTTTGTAAGGTTATTTATTTAATATTATCTTAAATACTAAATTTCTTATCAATCCTAAGTTCCCACTGTAAATGAGGTATGTATCAAGTGCAGAGATACATTCATAAAGTACCAAGGTTTAGTTGCACTATTGTTGAAGTAAACATCACATGATCCAATTAAAACTGATATTGCTAAATACTCCAGATCTTGTAAGACTTGTCAAATTGTAGGAAAACCCAATCAGATTCTGCAACCTATTCCTGCATTTGACAAACCATTTAGTAGAATAATGGTATATTGCATTGGTCCATTATCTAAGACTAAGTTAGGCAACCAATACTTGTTGACGATGTTCATCCACAAGATTTCCTGAGGCTTTAAGGACTATAAAACTAAGACCAGAGGAAAAGCTTTTGGTAAAGTTTTTCATACTTTTTGGCCTTCCCAATTGTGTCCAGCCTGATCAAGGGTCAAATATTATGTCTGGAATTTTCCAGCAAATTATGGATGAATTAGCATCCAACATTTTAAATCTTCTGCCTTTCACTTAGAGAGTCAAGGTACTTTGGAAAGATTTCATCAGTCTGGTGAAATTGCTTTGACACAGGAAAAGATGTGGACGAGGAGTTCTTTTGTTGTTGTTTGCTGTTAGGGCATCTATTCAGGAGTCTGAAGGTTTTAGGCCTTTGAACTAGTTTTTGGACATAATGTCTGTGTACCGTTGAAGTTATTAAAAGAGAAAGAAGTTAATCTTCTCGACTATGTCTCTGATTTCAAATACAGATTATGAAAGGCTTGTGAAGTAGCAATAACTAATCTTCAATCTGTCAAGTCAAGAATGAAATTTAGTTACAATATAAATACAGAGGATAGAAGTTTTTTGCCAGGTGAAAGAGTTTTAGCTCTATTACCCATACCTCAAAACCCTCTTCAGGCTAAGTATTACAGTCCTTATAGCATTGAAAAGAAAGTAAGTGACTTAAATTATATTATAAATACTTCTAGGAGGGAAAAACAGAAACAACTTTGCCACATAAATATGTTAAAGGAGTATATTAATAGAGATAGCCCTGTAAATTATTCAATCAGTTTAGTTGTACATGTGCCGCACAATGATGGTTTAACCAAAAATCTGAAATCAGATTATATTGACTTTGGCATAACCAGTCTTTGAAATTCAGAAATATTGGAAAATCTGGACCAGAAACTTTTGCATCTGATGCCATAAGGGTAGAGTGAATTAAAACAGCTATTAAGTGAATATGAACACTTGTTTCCAGATGTTCCAATTCAAGCAAATAAAATCTACCATGATGTTCAAATTGTAGATTCTCCACGTGTGAAACAACATTGTTACAGGATGAAACCTCTCAAACAAGACTGTTTGAAGAAAGAAATACTGTATTTGTTGGAGAATGACTAACTCAAAGCAAGTAAATGTAACTAGAGTTCATCATGTATTCTGGTGCTGAAACCAGATAATACTTTATGTATATGTACTGATTATAGGGAAGTAAGCAGTATCACCACTACAGGTTCATTTCCAAATCCATGAATTGATGACTGCATTGGCAGAATTGGAAATGAAAAATATGTCACCAAGTGTGACCTTTCAAAGAGATTTTGGCAAATTCCACTTAAGGAAAAAGCAAAGGAAATTTCAGTATTTGTAGCTCCAGATGGACTTTGCCAACATAAATTCATGCCATTCGGGATGAAAGGTTCCCCTTGTACTTTCCAACTTTTGATGAAGATGAAGATGATAACATCCAGTAACAAAAATCATGATGCTTAGGTTAATGTTAAGCCTATCTCTAAATTCCATAATAAATAAGCAACTGATGCGATTCTTGTTTATGGCTGGATATTATCAGAAATATTGCTCTAATTTTTCCATAATAGCTGCATCCCTGACCAATTTGTTAAGTAAGTAAACCAAGTTTCATTGGTCAGAAAAATATCAGAAGGATTTTGATAAGTTAAAGGCCATGGTCAAAAGTGCACCAGTTCTTTCAAATCCAGATTTCAGTCAATCATTTAAAATGCCTGTAGATGCAAGTGATGTAAAGGTTGTTGGAGTATTAATACAGGAAGGCAACAATGGTGTGAATCATCCAGTGTACTGTTATTCAGCAAACTTGAGCAAGCACCAGAGACATTGTTACACAATTAAGAAAGAATGTTTGGCTTTAATATTGGCCTTGCAACACTTTGAAGTGCATGTTAGTTCAGCTTCTCTAATTGTTGTATTCAGTGATCAAACCCCCAAACAAGAATCAGAGATTGGTAAGATGGAGTTCAAAGTTGCAGGCATACAACATTGATGTTTGGCACATCAAGGGAAAGGAAGATTGATTTCAAATATATCGAAGTATTGCATTATTCTGTATATATGCTGTATCTTTCATGAAATATACTCCTATGTAATATTCATTATATGTATGTTTGACATATGCAAAGAAAGTTTTATTATATGCTCATTTTTGTCTCTGTTAACTTTACATTGTCAGAATCGTGCAATATGTTACGATATTGCACACCTTCATATTGCACTCACGTGCACAACATGTGTGCCTAATAGTGTATTAGGAACTACTTTGTAAACAGATCATGTACACTCATGTAGTAGATGCTTTACATTTTGGTTCATTACATTTGTTTTTCAATGAACTAAAGCAGATGTTTTGTGGACTGCCACATACCAGCTGCTTTGCATAATCCGCATTAACTTTTTTGATACAATGTTTCAGATTTAGGCTAGTAATAGACACCAGACAGGTCATAAAATTGCTGGGTCCCTACAAATAACATGCAAGTGACAAGGCATAAACTTGTCTTCTTTAGCTGGTAATAAGAATGGCAAAAAATATACTTACAATTTTACATCCTGAATTTCCTCAAAATGTACTTTCTTTGTTCTGCAAATCTGAATTACATGAGCCTTGTCATGGGTTCTAAAGCTTGATTGCACATTTCGAAATTGTACTGTAATTTCGACTACATTCAAAGTGCAATAACATCCTCATTACTGCACTCAAAATGAATTAACATTATATTTCCATAGCGACTTTTTGACAATTACAGTTGAAAGAGTTCATATTTTCCCCACATTATGATTCCAAACATTCAGTGACAGAGCAGAAACACATTTGCAGGTAAGTCAAGATGCTGCTCCCTCACTGCACAAATCAGATGTTACTTCATGTAGAATTGACACAGATAAATTCAGTCATTAACCACAAAATTTGGTAGAATTGACAAAAATACCAAAATCTGTTCATTTCAGACCAGATGGAACAGTTGTTGCAATGCGCATTCATTCACAATATGACTCTAAATTTCAATTTTAAGTAGACCAAAACGATATTTCTTTCGAAAGTGATGTCTAGCGCGCTGCTAAGTTTAAATTTATCTGGGCGGAGTTATGTGTGCATTAATAATGATGTTGTGTACTGATGAATATGCACTTGAGTATTTAGTTTGGAATACAGGATAAATTCAGTTGCTTTGTTTCTTGTAGTGTATTTTTGTTTATATAATTAAGCCTTAGGTAGAATAAGAAAATGAGCATATAATAAAAAGGTTACTACATTTGAATTGGAAAATATGAACTCATTTTATCGGATGGATACACTGCACTCCCAAGGTCGTGCAGTATATCCATCTGAAAAACTTGTTCATATTTTCCCATACAATTGCAGTAACCTATAATTATCGTATGAGTCTTTTCTTTTTCTTTCTGAGGAGAGTTGTTATGTGTATCTATATTATGTGTATTATCATTCTTGATTATAGGTTTGTAAGGGTTATTTAGTTAATAATATTTTAAATACTAAATTTCTTATCAATCGTCAGTTTGCACTGTAATATGAGTTATGTATCAATTGCGTAGATTCCTTCATAAAGTTCCAAGTTTGAGTTGTACTATGGTTAACATAAATATCTAATTTGACAAGGACATGAGTTCTTGAAAAGGCCAGGTTGACCTAATTCTTGATTGGTTAGCATCTGATCTTGTTTACTAGTTGAAATCATAATAGAAGGAATACACATCTTCATTTCTGTCTGAAACTATAACTTAACTTTGTATATAAGAGATTTATATATATTTATTGATTGTATTTCCTCTGTTTTCTTCAGTAAATGAGACCATGAAGAACAAATATAGCAATATCAAGAGTTCGGGGTATGGGGTGACGTCTCCATCCAAAGTTGTACGAGAAGGCCTAGTTACTAAACAGAAGTCTTTAAAGATGACCAAGAACAGGTCAGCTTCCAAGTCACCAAGACGCATGCACGACCCCAAAAAGTCACAATGGAGAGTAACCTCTGAAACAGATCTGAAAAATGAGGAGGAAGCTGTCAAGGTAGACATAAAATTATTCCTCAAAATATATGTATTTTTTTTTTTCATAGATGTCTCTTTTACAACAGCATTGCTGTTGTTGTCAGTGTTGTCTTTGCATTTAGTTTCTCTGATACTGTTGCATGTACAGTCATAAAAATGTTTTCTGGACTCAGATGCCATTCCTTTTTACCGATTGTGGCCAGACTAACATAGTATGTTCATTTTGTAATTAAGTTATGTTACACACCAAACACTGGGTCAGTGTGACCTACATTGAAACATTTATTTCTTCTTTGTTAAAAGTACTATCTGAGCTCATATTTCTATACCTCTTTACCAGTTATCACCAAATTTCTGAATGCTAAATGCTTTTATTGATACTGAAACAGGCATTGTTTTCAAGTGGGACAACACAAGTGGCTTATCATAATACTGAGATAACCATATGTGTTTAATCATAGTATTTAGTATTTTCAAGTTTATTTAAGTATATACAAACAGCATTAACTGACCATTGGATATACTGTAAAACACTTCAGATTTGTGGGGTTCCAGTTTTCTTGGTTTTCGTGGGTGACCCAGACCAGGAATTTAAAGTCAACGATGAAATATCAACAAAGTCAACCTTCACCCCCCATCTTGTATGCAGCGGAAAAGCATCACCTGTTTCTTTTTTTTTTTTTAATATCATGGCTGTCAATAGTGCTAAGAATGTGAAATATACATCAGGATAATTACATGCATGATGAGGTACATTGAAACTGATTGATTACAATTTAATTTCAGTGAAAAATTTCATTTACTTGAAAACTCATGAACCATTTCAATGACTCTCCCTGATGTACAGTATATTAATAAAAGTTTTTTTACTCACTGTCTGTGTTTTCCATTTTTTCGCAAAGCACATAATATTCCCATGTATGAATACATGTTTGAAAAACTGATTCCTAAATAAACAATCAGCAAATTAGTCCTGCTTTCTCAATGTCCATTTCAATCAGGTCTCTCCAAAGTACTACTTTTGTCATGTGTGCAGATATGCCACTTAGCCCGAATTGGCAAAAGGTTAAGTGTTTCCATGTCAGCTAAGACCTGATCTCAGAGTACATAATGTTTTAATAATAATTATAATGATAATAATAATAATGACTTTATTTAAAGAGGGTAACACAATTAGCTGAAGAACTGATCTACCTTGAGCCCTTCATACAAAGGAACTTGTTTAGATACTAATGCACACATATACACACATATGCATGCCTATACATAGTAGCATGTACATGTATAGACACATTATATTTACTTTCTTTCCTTTCACAAGATGGATTTTTCCCATACACATTAAAGCCACATGGTCAATAACATGTAATAATCAATTAGTGACAAAATAGATGAGTAGTATATTTAATGATGGCCCAGAGTCATTTATGAATAAAAATAGTTTTTTTCATTTGCATTTTAACTGCATCTCTGAAGCCACTGGATATATTGGGTTTGGAAGAAGGAAATAGAGTAGGCATTTCTAATCTCAACTGGAATACTATTCCAGAGCAAAGTTCTAGAGTATTGGAAACTTTTTTTGAATAATTCCTTATTTAGTTTGGAAATTTTATACTGTTTGGTAGACATGAATTTCTTGTTTGGAGTATTACCAGGTAGCCTATACTGGAACAGTGATTGTAAATATTCAGGAGCACTATTGTTGGATATCCTATCCATTAATTTGGCTTTTCTCAACTGGATTTGGTCTTTAATAGGTAATATTTTTAACTTGCCAGCTAAATTGTCCTTGCTTTCTTTGTGGACTGATATTAGCCCAAATGCTCTTTTTGAAGATGTGCTAGCTTTGCTATGTTTTTATCTTTTTAGTTACCCCATACTGTATTACAGTAATCTAAATAGTGTTTTATGTAACTGTTATAAAATAGTTTTCTGTGCCTTTCAGGGAAATTTCTGATCCTACTGAGAAGCGATAAACTTGAGTTTGATATGTTCAGTCCATGATAGGTTATTATCTACCAAAACACCAAGTAGTCTATCATGACAGACCATTTACAAATTTTTATCTTTCCATATCAGACATCACTATCAAGATTTGTTCTTCTTTGCTGTGTTGAGATAAGTAATATTACAGTTTTACCAGTAGTTACCACCATGCCATTGCATGTGCACCAGTTGTCCAGTTTCTTTAGGGCATCTTGTAAAGAAATTTACAGTTCATGCTTTGCGTTTTGGATGTCTGACAGTGTTGTGTCATCTGCATAGAGATCTGTGGATGAATTGAGGCCCTTGGTAAAAGTGGTATCTCATTATTAAATAATATAAATAATAATGGATCTAGCATTGAGCCTTGTGGTACTCCATATCTAATTGTTCCAGGTTCAGACAGAACATTATTTATATAAACATGTTGTGTTCTCTCACTTGAGTATGAAGTAAACCATCTAATTATGCTTTCATCACATTGGTAAATTTTCAGTTTCTTCAAAAGGATTTCATTATCAACCATGTCAAAAGCTTTCCTGAAAACTAGAAATTCAGATCCTATTATTCTACCTTGATCAAGTGCTTGAAGCCATTTATCATTTAGAGAGATCAAGGCAGTCTCACAGGAATGTTTCTGTCTAAAGCCTGATTGGTTAGGGTGTAACAGCAAGTGTTGGTTAAACATGATATGAACGAGTTCTAGACATATTTTTCAATCAATTTTGACAAGTTTGGTAGTATTGAGATTGTCTGGTAGTTATCAGCATCATCCTTAGAACCAGATTTGTGAATAGGCATTACTTTTGCAGTTTTCCATATTTTGGGGACAGATGAGGTTGCAGTACTTAAATTGGTTATGAATATTATGCTATCTGAAATAGCAGAAGCAGAAGTTTTAATGAGTCATGCACCAATCTGATCAATTCATGTAGTTTTCTTGGTATCAAGTTCAATGATACACTTTGTAACAAAGTTTTTCGATGCTGGTGAGATAAAAAACATACATCCTTAGGGATTTTGATGCTGCAGAACTTTTTCAGTTCATTAAATTTTTTTCTATCACTTTTTCCTTTAATGTTGTGATAATGTTGGTGAAAAAAATCATTGAAAACATTTACATCAGTATCATCAGTGACTATGGTGTCATTTACCAGAAGTAAGTGAATTTTATTTGTCTGATCTATGTGTGTTCCCCCATTGAGTTCATTGAAAACTTTCCAAATAGAGTTTGTGTTGCTCTTTTTGTTTTCAAGCATTGAGTTTTGCTTACCACAACACAGTTTATCAGTTCAAAAGGCATACTCTTAGACTCAACATCTGCCCTTGGATTTTACAAAGGTTTTGGAGTGTGTCATTACCCAGTTCAAATCAACTTCAGCTACAATGACAGCAGTGTACCTGAATGACATCCTCTAGAAACATATGGTAAGTTCTAATCTCCTCCAAGGCAGGAATGATCTTCTCTAACTTTTAGATCATCTAGGCTTTCTAGTGAACTGGGAAATGTTCGACCTGTATCAGTAATGGCTTCTTCATGTTTGCGTAATCATGATTGTTGAACTCATCAAGTCCATTTCCAAAGGGACTTGGATTTCATTGAAAGAGTTCTTGCAACTCCTCAGATTATTCAATGCAGCCACAGACTTGATTCCCAGTTGGCTTTTATGCGCCCCATACAATTGATGTTGCTAGCACAATGGCATCCTCATTCCTGTGTCAGTGGTACAGCCTGTGTTGGCTAACCATGGGGATTCCACTGAAGAAGCACCTAGTGGAAATAATGGTATGTACTGATGCCAGTATGTATAGCTGGGCTACCCACCTGTTACTGGACTTCACTGCCATCAGTGGCACTTGGGAACCAGGGGAGCAGCCTCTACACAGCAACCATTTCAAAATCAAGGCTGTCATCAATGCCTTTCACTTCGGAAAGGATTGAAATCTCATGCAAAATGGTTCTCATTATGTCTCAGACAAGGCAGGCACCAAATCACCTGACCTGTGTTTACTGATTTGGCAGTTTCTACATTGGTGCAACAATCTCTATTTCAACATACAAATCAGACACATTCCCAGTAAAGTTGTCAGTGGGTACCCAAGTGCCTGTTGATAATAACCTGCTAATGAAATGGGCAAACAGTACCAGTTAAAAATAAAAAAATAAAAACACGTTTCCAAGTTCAGATCAAAGACATCAGGAGCGAGCAAGACACAGAATAATGATTACAGTTCGAGGCTTGTATTGTGGGTCTCTTAGCTGCTGCACATTGATTCTTTGTTACACCTCCTTCTAATTTCCTGATTTTCTATTTGTAGTAGCTGAACATGAACCAATTCCAAGAAAACAGATGGGTTTCTTGAATGTGAAACCACATGTCAAAGATTGATTATATTGCAATAGATACATACATAGCTAACCATTCTAAATTGAAAAAGCAAATTGGTGCCAGATATTAAGAGAAATGGGCTTTATTGATGTGATTCATGGATGTTATATGACTGAGAAATGTTAGATGAGATGGATTTTGTTAAACTTGAAAGCCTGTTGCTTCTGGAAAAGGAGAATTCGATAGTACTTTAAAAATTTTGAAAGAAGAATTCAACAGTGCTGTAATACATCAGTCATCCTTTATGGGCTTTACAACCATTTGCAAAAGTTAGTCATGTAGACTAGTTCTATTTGAGTGTTATGCATAAATAATTTATAAATTTGTTTAGTTTCTATTCTCTCATACTAGCTACTAATCCACACTGATTTAGCTGATTTATGACAAGAATTTAACTGCAGATCAGGTAAGTAGCAAAAATAAATGTACATATTTCATACAGGTTCTGTAGTTATGGCATGTAATATACAGATTGCTCTTTTTATGCTCATATTATGGTTTTTTGCCACTGATATTAGTAATAATTACGCTTATACCTCTCTAGGGGTTGGAATATGAACCTACAACAAAGCAGTTCAGGTTCACATTTAATACAGTTTCCCTTTGATCAAGTACCCGGGTAACCGATCATTAGGATCCCAATAGAAATTTCCTAAATTTTGACAACTTTTAATTCCCAGCAGACTCAGTGTCTTGGCTGACACTCTATTCGGGAAAGGTCAATTCCATCACATGGAATGGCCTATCCATCAGTCATCTTTACGCGTAACTGTGCACTTTGGGGTCATTCAGTGATCGATCTTTTGTGACAAGGTAGACTCACAAGTTGCCCACCTTTGTCTTTCCAGTTCCAGACCCAGACGCTTGGGACGTGGACACTCTCTGAATCAGTTGGGAGGGGTTGTGGGTATTTGCCTACTCTCCCGTGGTCTTGGCACCAAAAATAATCCAGAAGTTATTGGGTCAGAAATGCAAGATGATTCTGATAGGCCCTCTCAGATTGGACAATTCCTGGATTACCAATCTAATCAGTCTAGTGATAGATCTGCCAAAAAAGATTTTGGCCAACCTGAATCTTCTCAAGCCACCATAGTCATGGGTGTTCCATCCCTGTATGGACCATTGTCTTCTTCATGTTTGGCTCTTGTCTGGACAGCCTTGCAAGACAAGCAATTTAAACCTTCACACTCAAGCACTACTTGAAATGCACAGAGACAAGCCATGGCATGCACAAATGCCTCTTTCTTCTAGTGAAAGCTGGGAAACAGGTTTGCACCCCTCAAGCCCTTGCTTTGTGGCTGAAATGGGTTATATGCTCTGCATACTCAGAGGTCTCACAAGAGTCAAGTTGCCTCATGAAGATTACCACTCATGGGATTAGACTGATCTCTGCGAGCTTTGCATTCAAACGTAATGTTTCAATCTGAGTTATTTTAGAAGCTGGCATGATGAGTCAGCCTTCTTGAGTTTTTTCCCAAAGATTTAGCTTCCGTCTCTGTTCAGACAGTCTCCTTCTTCTTGCAGTTTTCTTGTTGGGAAGCCTTATGTAATTGATACACAGTTCAGCACTTCCTCATGGAGAGAACTTTGACATCTAGAACACATTCCACTCTGGAGGCATGTGAGGGGAAATGGCACATTTTCATCGTTTGGTGTGAGGACAACTACATTTCCCCCATCCCTGCTGTGAGGACAACTACATTCCCCCCCCCACCATGCCCTACTGTGAGGACAACTACATTCCTCTCCCACCCATGCCCTGCTGTGATATGTCATTTGCTGACTTCTTCCATTTCTTCTTTAGGGAGAAAATGTTAGCTCCTTTTTCTATCACTTAAACAAACTGTATTGTTACATTATTTATAACATGTTTGTAGTTGGTTTTCTATGATGAAGGGTGCATATGTTAAAGGACAGCTTTGGAGAACAAAACAGACGTCCGTTTCTTATGGCGGCGGCATCATCAAATAATTTTAGAACATTGATTAAGACTGAATTTTTTTCATTTGCTTAGTATTTATACAGAACAATCGGTGCTTCAAAGGTAATCAGTTTTCTTTGAAGTTTCAGCAAAATTATGTTTTCTGTGTACATTTTAAAAACAGGAATTAGCCATCGTTTGGTTGATTGTAGCAGTTACAACTCCTGCCTTGAAAAGCTGGTCTTTTGTAGCTAGTCCTGGTACCATGGCTATTGGATAGACCAACAAGTAGATATCCATTTTGGGTTTGGGTGTGGGTTTGTTTGCTTTTTGGGGTTTTTTTTGTACATTTATGGTAGCAGATGATGCTGCCTTCCACGCATGCCTCTGAAATATAAAAAAAAGGCCAACAGGTGTTCTTTTCTGACAGGGATTACTACTGAAAATGTGAGTGTTCTGAAGGATTTAATTCTATGAGTGAAAAGAAGAGGAATTTTACTTGCCATCCACATACAAAAGTCAGTCTAAATAAATATATTAATTACTAACGAGCAGCCAATAGTCTGACACTATTTCATCAGAAAGATCCATTATGAGATAGTACCTCATCCAGTTGTCTCCACTACCAGAAATGTAGAAATGTCAACCAAAAAAATGCGAAGAGCTCACAGCATACAGTACTCAGGCCAGATGTCAGAATAAGCGGATTATGATATAACAATACACTGTTAAGATGGTTTGTCAGTATGAACAAAGAATTTTGTTTATCTGACAATAAATAAATTCCAGTGCATTTTATATCAAGTTTGTGGCTTCCTTTCATGGTGTCTCTGAATTTCATTACTCCAAACCCAAGGTTGTATATACAGGTTTAAACTGTCAACAGTGTTGCAAACAAACTCCCCGGATGGTGTATTTTGTCACCAGTAAGGAAGATAAATTGTAATTTGCAACATTGGCAAAACCAGCTTGATCCCTGAATAAACTTTTTTCACTTTATATTTCGTACTTTTAAGATGAAAAAATGTTTACCGTGTATGAGAAATATACATGTTTGTGAAATTGCACACGCCACACCACAATCTTCTTGTATTCGAATTCATACACAGTCTCTTCCCCAACATGATAATAAACTTTTCACACATTACTTTTTGTATTTATAAGAAAGAAAAAAATATTTTTGTGTATGAGAAAAATGCATGTATATGAAATTTCAGGAGCCAATCCAAAATCATGTTTTATCCAAATTCATGTTATAATGGAGCATGCTATAGTGGGATTACACTGTATATCCATTTGACCTTATATTCTGGGATTTAGAAGTCAGAGGTCATATTCATAGTAAGTCTAATAAGAAAATAATGGTTTCTGCATAGTAATTTCAGTTCATGGCAACATACCCTGACTAAAAGTCCAGATCATTGAGATACATTGGTTAATAATCTCCAGTCAGTCATGCCCTACTTGTTCCAACATAGGGGGCTATTTAAAATCATATATATGATTTGGAGTTCACAGTATTCAAGCTGTTATGTAGCAATTAAAATAAATAATACATATATTTTAATCTTAAAAATCATGAAACAACATTTTTGCATAGAATAGATGTCAGTGTGTACCATATTTTGTAACACAGTAAAGAGAAAAATGTACTGGAAGAGGGTACATGTTAATAATAAGGTAAGAATAGTAATTCTTTCAAAATATGGTCACACTTACTTTTCCTTTGTTTCTAAAAGACAATGAATGTAGCTGCCCACATAGAGTTATAAGAACTTTTGAATGAAACAAAGTACTGTAGTATCATTTAATTTTGTGATCTCAGTATTCTTACCTTTGTAAAAAAAATAAGACATTTTGATGGATAGTTAAATTTATGGTTTTACCTGTAATAGTTTGCACATTTGTAAATATTTAACTTCATCGATTAACTTCTACAAGTACCCAAAATGAAGAACAAACAAGGTCAAAACTGCCCCCCCCCGACAATGGCAGTCTCTTCAGTGGTTAAAACAATACTACCATGTCTATAAATATAAACCAAACACCTGTCAAGATCAATCACTTACACTTAACATCAAAGGGAGTGAATGCAGACAACAACACTTAGCTAATCAATGTTTAAAGTACATGTGTATAGTCTCGGACTTCAAACACTGCTCATAATGTTGCACCATCAGTACTTTCAGATGAGTTAATACAGTGGTGTATGAAAATAGTATTTGACTAAAATATTACTAAAATGACATTGATTTATGAAACAGCTTTGTTGGGTCTTTAAATTCATTGTCCAACAATGAAATCCCTGAAAATTGCTACCCTATGAACATTAGTGATACTTCAGTAATGAAAAATGTATACAGATGTGCTTTAAGGGCTAAAGGGACATGCTATCCTTTAATATCAAATGTGGTAAATCCTTGAAACAAGAACTCTTCAGTCAAATGTATTTTGTCAAACATGGCTAGTGTACTGACTTGGTGCTTCTCCATACAGCAGATCAATACATGGGCACAGCAACAACAATAATACATGACATCGTAGAAATATTTTGCATAGGGAACCTCTGGGTGTTCTTAATTTTATACCAAGGATGAATTTCTGCAGTGCCTGGAAAACTAGTTCTTTGGTGAATATAGAAACTATATCATAAATTTGTATTAGAAAAATTGGTCTTCTCATCCTTTGATATTTTTTTTTGTTTGTTTCCAGATTTGTTTTCTCAGCTAAGTTCTTATACCAAGCAATCATTAAAAGACTTGAAATAGAAAACTGGAAACAATGGTTTCTCAACTGAACCACTCACTATGTAGAATCTAAACATTACCCAGAAAAATCACCTTTTATGCACTTGAGGCAAAGTACACTTTGAATGCCTAATAAAATGTAATATCAGAAAAATGCAATATTTGCAAACTTTGTATATGAAACACACCCTCCTTCTTCATTGTAATTTCAGTGATATCAGTGACAGTATGTTTTTATATGATAATGAACAACTTCATGATGTAAACTGAATGTAAATTTTAATATCAGTCTGAGTTTTGTCATAATTGTTCTTTTGCAAGGATGGGGAGGACACAGATGCACAGGCATTATCTGAATTAGAGAAAGAGAAAGTCAAGAAAGCAGATGACACTGCTAAATCTGCCAAAACAGCAGGAAAGCCAGTAGAGAAAACTGGAAAAACCTGGTCACCAGCAGAGATCACAAGACAGAAAGTTCAGGGTATCCAATAATTTCAACTTTTTTTTAGATGGTTTGGTTTATTTGTTACAAATGGCCATTATACTTCATATAACATTTCATCTTTGACACCTTTTCTTAAACTTTTGTCCCTGTGGCTAGTTGCCTTGTACATTTATTCTGTCAGAATCTAATTGGTTCCAGAAGTGCCATGAAGTTACCCTTGTTTTTATATATCAGAATATCACATTCCCATGGTCTGCAGCTAATGTTTTATGCATACTTGTTTGGGGCTGTATATTCAGTTGTTGTTGTTGTTGTTGTTGTTGTTGTAGGGTTTAATGCCATTTTTCAGCACAAGAGAGGCTATACATGGCGGCCAGAATAAATGGTGGAGGAAGAACCCGGGAAAACCCCGGAAAGAACCACCAACCCATGAGAAGCTACTGGTAAGCTTTCTCACATAACCACATTGGCCGAGCCCCAAGACTCGAACCCATGCAGACAGAGGTGAGATGGCAGTGATCCGTAACGGAGAGTGCTTTAGACCAGTCAGCAGAACAGCAGATGACTCAAGGTAAAGATGGGTTCAAAACATGCTCCATACATAGGTGTTTACTGCCATGAAGAGTCTTTATCAGTACAGGTATTGGCTGATTTATGCAATTTCAACTTATGCAAACTTTGCATTAACGTGATTTCATATGAATTGTTTTTAATTAATTTCTTTTAATGGAGACAAAAAAATTATGAAATTGCTTATGTAAAAGAAAAGTTTTGGATTCATAACATGCTGAAATGAATGGTATTAAAGTTGAATGAATTATGTATTTTTCAATGAAAATTAAAGGCTGTCAAACAAAATTTGTCATGTAACTACTTTTGGGAATGCAGCTATTATGTAAGTTGGGGGTTAGCTTTTTTTTCAACATTTTAAATCTACTGTGGGTACCATCTTTGCAAGAAAACTAAGTTTGGATGATGGGTTTGGTTGGTGTTGAATGGCAAATCAGCACATGAATGGTTATATGGTGCAAAGGTAATTTGAGTTGGATGACTTGCACAATGACACACCATGTTTAACATGGCTTGGTTTGGACAGGAATCAAACCTATACTTTTCTGGTCAAGAGTACAACATGCTTAGCACAGAGCCACCATGGCTGTCAAACATAGGGGATGTTTCCTTTAAACTTCAGTAATAATAACAGTTTCCAAGGTTTGAAAACTTCAAATGTCTACGAGAACACAAGATTTTCAAGCCAGAGCCATCTTAGCACTTGCAACAGTTGTTGTGGGAACTGTTTTTGGCAAATATTTTAGTTTTTTGAATTACAGTAAAACATGTCTTGAGAGACCACCTCTTCTGCCAACAAAAAACAGTCTCTCAAGTCAAGTGGTCTCCCATAACAGGCTTGTGCAGGATGATAAGTTTTCAAGGTCAAAATTCAACATGGCTTTAAAGTGGAAAAATACCCACAATTTCAGTGGATGCATTTTATTCTTTATTCATTGCTGTCAGGTGTCCCCTTTATGCCATTTTTTGGACCTGCATACAGGTGTATGTTTTTTGTGTTAAAAATCAGGGTTTTTAAACTTAAAAAAAATAAATTGAAAATTTCCTTGCAATTTTCTATTCCGAACAGGCATCTGGTATTAGTCTGAGAGTAAATGTATCACATGTATATAGGGATATAGAGTTATAAAATATGATTGGTTCATTCAAAATCGAGGCTACCATGTCAGTCTTTAACCACCATATTGGATTGTGCAAAGCAGTTGCTGCCACAGAGGCTCGTTACCATGAAAATTTAGAGTATCCATCATTGAATAGAGAGCTTGTGGGGGGTTGGACCCCCCACCCAGCCCTCTTTTCGTTGATGGATACTCTTAATTTTCTTGGTAACCAACCCCTGTGGTTGCTGCTATCACTGTATCTCATCTTGGTTATATTCAAATTCTAGTCATGTCAAAAAGGAAAGCAGAAGATTTAGAATTTTCTCCAGCAAAGAAAAGAAAACAACTGGAAGGACAATTATATCATCTTGTTCAGATTTGTGAAACTTTCTAATAAAGGAGAAAACTTTGCATTTGCAAATTGTGTAACTGTGATTTCACTATTGGGCATGGAGGTACGCATGACTTAGAGCAACATGTAAAGCTAATAAACATCAGCTTCTGCTTCATCATCAACGACATAGTCTGAGCATACAACATTTATAAATACTAGAGAGAAACTTGATGTAATTTGATGAGAAGTTCATTTTACTAAATTTCTTTTAGAAATGAACCTCTTTAAGTAGCTAGTGTTACTGATGATTTATTTTGCACACTCTTTCCAGAGAGTACAATCGCAAAGGATTACTTGTGTGCTAGAACAAAAACAGTTCTTTAAAAAATCAAACAGAATTCAGATCATCAATTAAAAATAGTACATTGGAATTGATGATGATTGAAAAAACAAGATGCGGAAAAGGCTCCTATAATCAGCCAGTATCTGAGTGTGAGTATGTTGCACTCTTTCTCCTTCTTAATTGGCATCCAAATGGAACAGGATGCCCATTCGGAAGGTGCAAGAGTGCAACACATGTATCTTTGACATTAAATATTTAAGTAACTTACTGTCCTTCTTTACAGATGGTTGTAGATGTTGTAAATAGTTACACATGCATTAAAGTTTTAAAAATCAGTATTTGTTCCTGAAAATCAGTATTTTTCTCATATGCAGTCAGTATTTTTGTACTCTCGGGTTGTCAGCAGTGTTTATTCATAGTTCTTTTAAAATAATTGCATTTATTTCATCTCAGAATAAGTATTATTAAAGATTTACAGCTGTCATAAAATCTTCACATTTGTATTTGAAGATTAGGTGTACATGTATTAGGATATGAATTGAAAATTTAACTATTTTAATATTTATTTATCCTGTCGATAAGTTAGCTTCACAAGTCCATAATCAGAGTTTAAATGTAGCATTGCACAGCTCGCTATGATAAGACTTACTCAACCTGTGTATGAATTAGGGCTTTTGATCAGTCTTGGGTCATGACTACCAAGCAACTAAGTAGGGTAAATGAGAAAGCTGTGAAGTGCTTGATCAATGATGTGATTTCATCAATGCCACCTCAGTTGACAGTTTCCTTTTGACTGATGCTCTTAATGTGAAATCTCGCCCATTGAAAAGAAACTTTGAATTCAGGTCATTACAAGCTTCTCTCATAGAATCACAGAACTTTGGCACTAGACATCAGCCAACTATGGGAGCACTCCTGTTCCAGCACAACTTCAGCCTACACCTGAAGATAACCATGGCCCATAATGGCTGGATCCCCAGTCTTGCTTACCATCCCATACAGTGAGCATCACCTGTTCATCTGTTGCACACATCACAGGAGTCTTCTCGCTATCACTCCACATGCACACCCACACCAGTTGTTCACACTGAAGTCCCAGCTGTCAATACATTCATTGATAGCCTGTTAATGTTTCTCTGTACATGTGGACCAGAAATTCTTCATCAGCACTGAACAATTAGATTGGAATGTCATTGGGGTATGTTTTGATGGCTATTGGCTATTTTCCAGCAATCAAAACAGCATAAACCCATCCACCCTTCTGTCAAGAACCACACTAACTGTCATGCTTGGGAGTCTGTATTTCATTTGGTATATTTCCTTAACAGAGAAGTTCAAAACTTAATTTCCAGTGCCATAGCTTCATCCATTAATCAACAGTTTTGAAAAGAGATGCCTTTACTTCACATCAGCTTTCCTAATAGATCACCACAAAACCACTCTTAGATTGCAGCCTCTTCCTTTTATGGTTTTCCACAGCCAGATTCAACAAGTGTGGAAACAGGCCACTGAAGAGACAAAAGGTTCACATGTTCACTGATTGAGAGCCCAGCTGTTGTTTCTGCAGAATGATTAGAGTAATAGAGTAGATCCAGTCCTCCCAGACAACCAAGGCATGCCAACTGTTCTACAAGTCCTTTTCCTTAACATGAACTCAGTTGCAAGGGCCAAGGATGACAAGACACAGGGAGACAAATAGTTTTAACCAAGCTTTTCTCCCTGCTAACCTTCAGATGCTGAAACCACCCTTTTCTGATAGCTGAGTAGGTGGAAGATCGCAACACTTTGCCACAGAATGGGAGACTCAGCAGGAATGATCCATGGAACTTGAATAATTTTCACAGAGGACTTCCAGAATATGTTAAGTAAACACACACACCCATTGTGAAAGCATCATTTGCTATAGACATCCCATGAGACCCATACGAGTTGACATTTTGCAGCAAGAAATAAAATCTTTAATGTAGTAATACATTACCAGCCACTGTTGCATTGTTTACCTTCCTGGGATGTATACTTCCATGTCTAAGTACATGATTTTTGCCCCCACTTAGTATAGGAGGGTTCTGGAACTGAAAGAACAATATTCCAATCTGACTTTCACATCACAGTCCACGTATGTGTTACTATCCTTATATCATTTGATGCTGTACATGGTAGATGTGTGCAAATTCACTCATTGAAAAGTGCCATCATTCTCAGTTTTAAAACATATTTTTTGTGTGCCATCTATATTTTTGTTTTGATTGAGTGTTAGTCTCCCCAGTCATTGATATAGCTGATACCTTTCCTACATTGTACTGGTGATAGAATAATGATAGCCTACAATTTTATTAGTTCTAGATTTTGTGTTTTTTGTATACATTATTCCTTTTTGATTTTATATCACAAAGTGGGAGAAAGTGGGAATAAGAATGCCCTGTGTAACACTCACCACACCTGCATAGTGTGCACAAGGGTGTACACGTATGGATGGTTGTCTGATTTGTTTTCTGTGATCCGATGAAGTGTGATGCTTGGCATAAAGTCACTGCATGTATCAGACGAGAAAGAAAAGCCCATCTTCCTCATCTTCTGGATCATTTCCTCTTGTGGGAATGCCTATGTGGGGAACAGAATATTCTGAGCCTTTATAGATTCAGAGAGCATATAAGGTCCAAGGTCCCTGATGCTCAATCCAGTGTCTTCAGTGAACGAGATGGATCAATTCTGGGTACCTTCCAGGGTGAGAAAAACACCAGAGAGTGAGTCATGCCTCACTTTGAGGGAGAAGCAGCATCCTCTAAAGGGTGGTGTCTAGGTGAAGGTGGGTGACAGGTGAATTGTGAGAAGGAAGGGCAGTATTTTCACTCAAATAATAATCTTACTAATAATACATCTGATGTGGCTTTTTCCAGTGGCCTAAGTGGTTAGAGCATCTGCCTTGGATGCAGGAGGTCGTGGGTATAAACCCTGGCCAAGTCATACCAGAGACACTTTTAAAAATGGTACTAGCAGCTCCCTCGCTTGGCACTCAGCATTAAGAGGTTAGTGTTTGAACTGGTCAGCCTAGTGTCAGGTTAATGTGACTGGGTAAGACATGATGCTACATGTCAGCGGCATGATGCCACGGTGCTAGACATCACTATCAACTGCCACAATGCTGACATTGTAGTGATGTGACTGAAAAATTGTTAAAGCTAGGTTTAAAATCCAAATCACACACACACACACACACACACACACACACTTCAATCAGATCATTTGTCACTGGACCAGATTTTGTCAGGTGACCAGACACCAGTCACTGGGCTTCAAACACCAGTCACCAGTAAATGGTGACAGGGATTGGGTCAGTACCCTCCTCTATTCTGTTTCTATCCCACTGGTTGATCCTGATAGGCATATGGAGTCTGCCTTTAAGTTTTCTTTTCCAACTAGGGACAGGGATTAGATCAGCATCCCCCTTCCCTATGTTCAATTTAATCACTGGGAGTTGTTAGCAAATCTTCCTTCCCCATAATTGTGTTATGGATGCTCCTCCCTTGGTTTGAAGGTGAGGCAGACTCTACAGGCCGCGAACCCATTTCACCCTTTTCAGCCATGACCAACATAAGGTAAGGCTCCGATACTCTCCCACCAGACAGTCTTGGAGGAATAAGAAACTTGATCATTTGTGAGAATGTCCACTATTAAGGTAAGTTACATCACCCCTAGTGAAGGGCTTAGGGATGGAGACAACCTTTTTCCCATATTGACCTCTCTGCAGGGGGACATCAGGAAAGATAGTTCTGCCTCACTTCAGGAGCAAGCTTAGGATACAATGTTCTCTCTATAATCATGGACTCAGACAAGTTTGCCAAGGCTTAGGTGGTGATGATCTTCCTTCCACACAGAAATTACCTCTGGTTTTGTCGTGGCCAGGAGAAGGAAGGTCAGAAGCATCTCTTCTGACCTATAAAGAGTGTCTCAGATATTTTGGTGTCTACTATTTCCAGATGGATTGTCCTCAGTATCAAGAGAGCTTATCAGTGCCTCACTGACTGAGACCTTTCTTTGATGAAGATTGAAGCCCATGAAGGTAGGACTATTGCTACTTGCAACTTCTTGGGCATGTTTGAATCTTTAGATTATGTTAGGAGAGCTGCTTTCTGGCAGTCTCACACCGCCTCATTTTACCTTTGATTTTTGGTGCACCAGAGTGAAGGCATTTTTTTGCTGGGCCTGATAGTAATGGCACAAGTGATCTAACATTCTACCAGTGTACACTAGTGAACACTTCTATTCTAAGGGTAAGTATAATACTTTATACCAGGTTTTTAGAGGCTATTAGCCTCCCTCCTAACCGGTAAGTTCAGCATAGCATTAGTAGCAGGTAATATATTACTGCTCTTAATGTTGGGTTTTTCTTGGGTTGTTGGTGGTAAAATAATTTTATGTAGTACTTACCGACTACATTGCAAAAAATTTTCCACCCAGTTGTTATGTCCTTTACACTTGGTCCAAGTCTAAGCTCAGAATAGTAACCCATATGTGGGCTATGATGCAGGAGTCAGGCTGGGATATTGTTCCATTCAGTTCAAGAACTCTCCAATACTGGCTGAAGGAATCAGATGGAATCATGGAGCTTGGACTTGGGAAAGGTAACTAAAGAAATCATAGCTGATAAGTATTACATAATTAAAATTAGTCTCAGACCCCAACCAACCAACCAAACTGTCATACTTCAAACTGTAAAAAGCACCAAGTGTTTGCCTTTTGTATCAAGCCATGAAATCCCTTTTTGGTTTCTGCTTTGTCTTGAATTCCTTGTCAGCAAGGACAAATCCTATTATATCCCATCTTAACATTTCTTTCAAAGAATTGAATTTCAGCTTGGTAATTTCTTCAATTCTTAGGCTTCATCCTTGTGGCAGTAGATATCATTTCCTGGGCCACCAGTTATAAGACCAGTACAGATGAATTTCCTATCCCTTTGGTGGCAACAGATTTTGCCTGCTGGACCAAATGATCAGATTTTCAGAGTATGTAAGATGCAATCACTTTGCAGGATGGCATTTCTGCCATTCTTCCATGTAGTGAGTGGGCCATAGTGATTACCTATCTATTGTGTCAGGAGACTCTGCCTAAAAAGGGTATTCTTATTCAGTCTGACAGCTTGGCTATCATAAATTACATCAAAATGCATGGGGGTACTTGGTCTGCAGACCTCTGCTTTGTGGTTTAGGATTTTCTTAGTTAATGTAATTGTCAAGAAATCCATGTCTCAAGAAAACCATATCCAAGGCAGGCTCATCGTCCTTTTGATCCCACTCTCCCAATGGAATTAGTTGATCCTGACTGAATGGTCCATTTACCCCATTGTCTTGGGATAGACCTCATTTGAATCTATTTGCAATGAGGTGGAATGCAAAACTCTAGACCTTCCTCTCTCCAGTCCCAATTCAAAAGCCTGGGTTGTTGATGCTACTTCCCTGAATTGGAATGGTCTCAATAAGCCTTTCCCCCAACCCATCAGATTCCTAAGTCTTGCAGAAGGTCAGGGAATCAGAGTGCCATCTTTTCTTGACTGCATCCCTTCATCTGGAGCATATCATGGATTGATAACCTCTTGAACTTAGTAGCAGAGGTTCCCAGGAAGATGCTGCTTAGTCACCTGCTGAATTAATTGTAATTGCAGCTGCTCGCAAACAGGGGCTACTATTCCATGATTTTGGACACATTTCGACATCATTGAATAGATGTCTAATGAATGCCAAGATGAACACAAGTGACATTTGTTTTATCTTCAAACCCCACTCCCCAACATACACACTATTGAGAGTAGCAAAGACTATATCAAATAAGGAAAAAAATTCCACTTAGTATACATGTTTTTTATTTAATGTCTGTGTGGTTGTGTTTATGTGAGTGTGAGCACATGTGTTATCATATTGTACAGGGCTTAGTATGCCAACTAATTTTGGTTTGTGTGCATATTTTAAATGCTTCAAAGAAAATAGATATGTTATTTTCTTTTTGCCAAATTTGATTTTCCTGTAAATTTATATAGGCTTATGTGAAAAGATAACTTACTCTCAGTTGGACACATTGCTTTTTTTCTTCACACACACTGACTACCCCCTCCCCTACAAAACACAGTTTTAGAGGGTCCCAAACACCCCAACACTGTCTGAGAATATGGCAGGTATATGTATTATATAGGTGTTTGCAGTGATTTTTTTATCATCATGTTAACTTCATTACTAACTGTTCTCTGTCTACCTAGGCACCCATTCTCCCAAGCAGAAGAGGAAAGAAGGTGTGTTAATTTTGGACTCACAGCTACAGGCATCAGTTGATTCATTTGCTCATTACATCAAGAATCACTTCACAGGAGATAATGTTCCACAGGTAATGGGTAAAATTACATAATTAGAGTATCATTAGATGTACTATGACAACACACTACACCAATGCAGGCTTTCTTAAATGGATGGGAAATTTGAACTAAAATTCGTGACTGGGGCATTTGGGCTCAGCTATATGCACAGAGAAGGATCTGTGTCTAAAACACTTTCATGTACAGTTATGAAATTTACTCTATATATTATGTAGTCATACTTAGTGATTAGCATGACTAAATCTATTTGTATCACATTTCCCATCCCCAAACTTTGCTAGAAGAAATTGATTTTTTTGACAATTACAATCAGACTTGCCATAGATAATCAGGATTGGCCATAGACATACAAATGCACCATCAATTAACAGGCATAAAAGTTTTAGGTCTATTTCACTGGAAAATTGACATCTATTGCAGATGAAGCTGATTTTAAAATTTTGGTCTTCTTTGCAGGTGAAATATTCTGTGGAGGAGCCATCACTGTCAGCAAGCTGGAAACATAAGGATGTGGACCTGGACTTAGTCAGAGATTGGCAGGAGCGATGGAAACAGGAAAATCAGGCCAAATTACAAGTGGAAGGTACTTGTTTTTGCATCTGTGCATAAATACATGCATGTATGTTGGAAATAGGCCAAAATTCAACTGGAATATCTGTCTGTACTGGAGTGGCACAGTGGTTAATATGCCTCACACATGATTACCAAATGAATGTGACTTGCAATCCTACCATCAGATTTGCCTGGATCACCTACCATGGTCTGTCCCTGCACAAAGTACTTACTGCAATTGCATCAGCTTGATATAATCTTCCTGTGTTGCTCTGGTGTAAAACACGAAACAAAACTGTTTGTCCATGTTAGTCTATTTTGGATAAGAAAATTGTTTTTCGAAAATTTCTTTGTTATTATTGTATAAAAATAATTTTTGTGAGGCAAAATTTAATGAATTGATACTTTTTTTATAAACAAAAATTTCTTGACAAAATTCCATTTTTTCTCCAAATTTGTTGAGTTATTGTTACATAAACTAGTGATGTTTTATCCAAAAAAGATGTTCTTTAATTGAAGTGTATCTGTTAGCTTCAAGTAATGAGATATAAATATGCAAAATAGAAAGTCAACTGTAGCTATTGTTGCAATTTATGAAAAGGTCCAAAACTTGATCATCATACATTGAATAAAGCAAGGGAATCATAATTACAGATTTCACTTAGCTTCACATAAAGACTGATAAAGAAAGTGAAACAGACCAGAAACAAGAATTGGGTTATCAAGTACTTATGGACATTTTTGGGGTCAAACAGAGCTTAAGTGAAGAATTTTTTGAGTAGAAGGGCTTCATTTTTTTTACTCCATATATATCATGAATAACTTTGAATGTGATCATTCCATGAGGATAAAGTGATAAATATTTGTGTTTGTGAAAATGATTAACTACAAAAAAAGAATTTACAATTATGATATGTCTTTCACTTTTATCCAGTGTCTCTTTATTTTGTTACCAATAGCCAATAGATTTTCTGTTAGCAGAAGCCTGAGTCATTATACTTACGTTGAATAATTATGGCTCACTTGTGGAACATGGCCTTGCAAACTAAAATGGACTAAGGATATTCAAAGTATGCAATAACTTGAGCTGAGAAAATATTGATTTGATTTTGCCTAGGTTTCTGATTTTCTTTTTTTTTTTTGTTGAAGCAGTAAGTCATCAAGTGGGTTTATCAAATTTGATTCATTAGTTTGAAAAGTGTCTCCTTTTCTCCCAATGGAAAACAAAGGCTAGAGCAAATTTTAAGAATTATCAGTGATTATTGAAAATTATACTGAAATATTTTATATCTAATTTATAAATTGTATGTATCTTACAGCAGAGTTAATGATGGCGCATCGTGAATTTGAAAAGAAGTTGGAGGCCATGAGACTGGAGTCTGATCAGGAAATCTTTAAATTGAAGCAGGACAACTTTGTACTTAATGCCAAGGTGAAGATTTTCTTGCCTCCTTTTGAGGCATATAGCTTTTCTTGTAATTTTTAAATCTCTGACATCAGCATCCCTATTAATTAGTGTAGCATATTCACCTCAGGTTTTCTTCGGAAAATATTATCATGAAAGTCAGCAGAAATTGTGGTTATGTAATGGAAATTTCACAGCTGTTAAATGAAAGATTGTGAAATTGTAATAAATTAATTTTGTGTGTTATGCAGTGTAAACTGTCAGTGCCCTGGTATGCTGCTCCACCTTTAGATTAACTTAACATAGTACCAGGTGCATTTACATAATAATTTGTTCTTCAGTTACATTACTCAATCATAATACATTATGAGTACATCCACTACCTCACAAATTCAGCACACCCAAGTTAAAAATGACAGTAACCACATCTTTTGGCATATTTTAACAACATAAGAACTAAGATGCAATCAGCTTGCCTCATAGGTAGAAGTCAGATTAAATTGGATCAAGGGATTGACACCAAATCTCATCAGTTGCCAGTTATGCCTTTTTATCATGCACTTTATGAGGTCTTGCTAAAAAATATCTCTTTGTACCCTTTCATTATTTCAGTAGTACTTCTGACTTTTCTCACCTCAGGGAAGTATACTCCATCCATTTATCTGTCTAATCTCACTCTGTCTTAATCATGCAAAACATTTTGCACTTGTCTAACTTTTTTTGACCATTGCCATCTTAAATGCCAGTCATATGGTCTGTAGTACTTGCAGCTAAACTCAATACTTTTTGTAAGTCATATTAGTAAATGTCCAGTAAATATTATATATTCTGTGTAATAAGATCAATTCTGCCATTTTCTGTCCACAGTTTTTGAAAAAGGTCCATCACCAGTACCAGGTCAATCACAACTGAGGACCATCTTTTATGATCTGTTGATCTCTTTAACAAATAAAAGAAGAACCAGGCTTTTTGAAACAGCTTCACCTGACTGATTGAGTTGTTTAGATCTTGCATTATTTTGACTGACAACTTCAAGTCCCAAGTATCAACAGGCCTTGTCACAACAACTCCCGTGGCAAATTTTAACTTGGCTTTCTAACTAACACACATCCACTCTTTTACACTGTCAGCAAATGCATTTCAGGACTTGAAATGACAAAGCCTTCCTCTTTTCACCTAGACCAGAAACATTTTTATATCAATCATTTAGATGCATCAGAGAGATTGGCTTCATGCTCAGCTTGGTCATTATTTCAGAAACCTGAGCTTAGATCCTTCCATTGAGCACCCTAGTTTGTCTCACATATTACTTGTGTACTCAGCAAGACAGCCTAACACTCACTCTTGAAGGCCATTCCTATCCATATCTGCACTGCTTAAAGACAATTGCAAGGCCATAACCTCTGTATTCTAACTTCATATTCTGTGGAAAGATAGAGGCCAGAAAATGGGCTGCAAAAGAGGCAGACTTATGCTTGCCAAGCAAACCAACACATAGAGACTGACTGATGTAACACAGTTTCTCTTCCCAGAAATCTTCCCACAGAAAATGATGCCATGACCAATCTTTTTCTTTTCTGTCACTCCGGTGGCAGAAAATCTTCAACACTTGACCTCAGAATGAGAAGGACTCTGTCCTAGCAATCTGTGGCTCTTGAGTTTCTTCATAGTTCAACTCCATATGGATCTGAGTAATCCAGGTCTATCCAAGATTGAAGTTCTCTCACCAGAATTGAACATGTATGCCTCATGTTTGGTCCACAACACCATTTTGGATTGAAACCTTCAAGTCAACAACACAGGGTTAGCAATTGTCTTCCTGTTTTTTAGCAAGACTAGGTTCCTTTTCAACAAAGATAGATCCTATGTCATTTCATTATAGCTATTCATTCATCTGGACATGGGTCTCAAAACTCCCATATTTTGAGTTTGTCTCCCACTAGAAAATCCCTATGAGGATCACCACAGTGGTGCCTCACCTGCACTTGGAGAGTTTAATCTTAGTCCAGGAGTCTCTTTGGTCTTTTCACTGCAGCTATGAACTCACTCATCCAGTGCCATGAGATCTTTGCAGATATTTTACCTCACTTTCCTGATCCCTGTAGCAGCTTACCAGATGCAATAATAAAGTCTTATCTCAGTTAGTGTTAGGACTGGTCAGCCTGGTGTCGGGATAATGTGACTGGGTGGGACATGCTGCCCCAGTGCTAGACATCTCTATAAACTGCCACACTGCAGACATCGTAGCGATATGACTGAAAAATTGTTGAAGCTACATTAAAATTCTAAATCACACACACACACACACACACACACACACACACACACACACACACACACACACACACACACACAGAGCAGGCAGAATCATTGAGATGAATGCTGTATTGGTTGACTCAAACTATATTCAGTTCTACAAAAATGGTTTGATTTCTCTCATGAGAGTACCTGCTTTTGTTGTCAAGAGTAGGCCCCTGCTTATGCAGTCCATTAAATCAGCCCCCACTCCAACCCCAACCTCTGTTGGTATGGCAGGTGGTTTTGGGTAATCAACTATATGATCTCACCATTTTCATTAAATATGGCAAAATTATGGTATGTTGTTGAACTGTGACAAGCTCATGGCAAATCCACAGATGCTTTAGTTACATGTTGAATAATTGAAGTCACATTTGTCTGGTTCCTCAGTATTGATGAAACTACTGATACAGGCCATTACTTTTTAATGGCAACAGGAGGTAAGGTTGTTTGTATTCCACATGGATTTACAAGTTGTCAAACATCAGATTTGGTACAGAAATTGCTGAACAGATCCTAGAAAGGCCTCTTCAACTGAATGTCATTCAAAGGCATGAGAAATATAAATAATGTCTAACAATAGTTGATATATGCACTTGTGTGGTGCAAACAGATAAGTCTTGAAACCTCTGTTATCTTCATACTTTTCATCTTTGGGCATCTGCAGGATCCCATCTGAAGCTGACTGGGTTGATAAAAAGAGGGAGATCTCATTTGTTCTTGCCACACAAAGAAGGAAGGTACATTGTTTTAACCCAGAGTCTGTCATCCTGGATACAATGGGCATACGAGGAAACTTGATTTTTGTGAGCATAAGTTTTTCTTTGAACTGTATTTCACATGAAACTATAAGCTGTTTCACATATATCTGGAGACTGGAGACATCACAAAATACAGGTTAAGTAGATGTGACTCAGGCCATTTCCTACCTGTTCACCTAATTGTATGATCAGGTAACATATTTGAAGAAGAAACTAATTTCTCCTTGTAATACGTTCCCCAATCACATTACATTATGGAATATTAGCCTGCTACCTTGCGAATCCAGCCCTACTAAAAGTTGAAAATTCGTCTTTCCCTATCTATATTAATAGACAAAGGTCAATAACTACTGCCCATTACCTCCCCTTGAAACCTCTAGGTGTCACCAGTTTTTAGCTTCGCTGCTGTACAGACTACACATCGTACAATTTATCCTCTGAAAACCCAGCCCTTTTTATGTTCCTGTGGGCCCATCCAATGTTCATTTTGGATTTATTGTGCAGATTTATCAGTCTTCTGCAGGTTACAGTTTCTGCCAATTTTTGAGTGATATGTAACTTGTCATGACTTTGTCTTGTAAGACCACCGTCCCACCACTACTGTTTTGTTTATACTATGTATACACTATTTCTGATGTGCAGTGTCTATAATACGTTGTCAGTGGAAGTCTGGGCTTATGTTTTAGTAATTAGTCATATACTTATTGGCAATTTATGCCATTAGGTAGTTAGTCACATACTAATTTGTTAATCTATGCTTTGTTTTCTCTTCTTGTGTTGTTTCAGGAGGAATGTTTACACAATGACATGCATGTTCACAGTGATCGTCCATTTGGCATTCAAGGGAAGGAAAGATGAAATAAATCAAGAAAGACAACATACGGTTCAATGTTGGCAATACCAACTCACTGGGGAGTATTCCTCAATTTTTGGCAGCCTATGAGATACAAGTCCCCTCTCCCCCGCATGTCCAAGCATGGCTTTTGGGCCCGTATGTCTGGGCGCATGGTGTTCCTGCCTGACCTGTTGGATCTAACTCTTAATACTGCTGTGCCATGACTGACTGTCCAGCAGTCAGTGGCTATCCTGACATCGCCAACTGTTCAGCCGACACTGGCAGTCCAGCCGACACCAGCAGTCCAGACATCACTGGCAGCCCAGCCGTCCCAGCATGGGGACCTTTTCTTTGAAATGGTGCAGCCAAATAGTTTGTACGGGGATCTTAGTGATAGATCTATCCATCTAGCCATGCCATCAACATTTTGTCATTACTATACCGGAGATTTCAATGAGAAATCTATCTGTTCAACCAGGCCTTTAGTGCAGCTGGTACCAGTGATTTCCAGACCATTTGTATACCACCAGCATCTGTGTCGACCACACGCTGTTCACACCCCATCCATTGGATCTAATGCATATTAAAACTGCACAGGCACCAGCCGTCCAGCCATTCCAACATTGGGTCCAGGCAACTATGATTTATGGGGATCTTAGTGACAGGTCCGTCTGTCCAACGTACTGTTGGTGACATGCCTTTTCTGTGACGGAGATTTCAGTGAGAAATAAGTCTATCCAGCCAGGACTTTGGAGTGGCCAGTACCGGTGATAGCTGGACCATCTTCTATACCGCCACTGGGCAAACCAGCCAGCAGCGTCGGACTTATGTATGTTCACTGCATGTCCACAAGGAAGAGCTAGTGAAGTTTACTGAGGATAGAATTAAGTCTTCATACCACCTGGTACATCTTCTCTAGTGCTGCAAGTAGACCCATTTAGTCTTGACACAAAGTGCAAACAATGGAACTCCTTCAAATCCACCATGGAATGGACTGAAGTTAGCTTTCAAGCTGCTGTCAAGGAAAATTTCAGGTTGCCTACTTCAGAATGCCCTCACCCTTACTGCAGCTCTAAAGAATCGGTAAATCTCGTTGAGGAAGAAGAAACGGACTTACAGAAACAGACACCTTAGAACTGATTTCCTTGCACTTGACAAGAATGTAGTAGAGATTCATATGTATGCTCATCTGTTTTTTGGGCGGACATATCTGCTCCATGCCTGTTGGAGCTGGATAGGGATGTCGTTGCAGATACCCAGCAACAGCCATGCTTGGGAGGCAACGGCCAGGATTGCTACAGTCATTGACTAGGACTACTCACCCTACCATGGTGAACTCTTGTACGGGTTCGGTCAGTCTATTCTTGATACGTGTGTGCGATCCATGTCACACCTACCTTATCATACACTCCCTTTGTGCACAACCCTGTTCAGGTCACTGTTGCTTTGGAGGAAGAATAGAGGAAGTTCAAAGTCAGGCATGAAGGCAGGCAGCTCAGGAACTGCCCATCCACCTTGCCACTCCACCGACATGGGCATTTGGAACCACTCAGTCCCCATCAGTGTGAAGGGATGTTCAGCGGCCTCAAGACAGGGGATCTACCTAATCAATTCACCATTCTTTCCTTTGGCCTCAACATCAGCCCCTGGGCTTTCACTCAGACTATGGATTGTGTCGTCTCCCTGTTCTGGTCAACATCATCTTCATCGATGGCAGTGTACTTCGGTGGCATCCTACAGAAACACATGGTAAGTTATATCCTAATCCAAGGCTGGAATGATCTTCCTTCGCTTCTAGATCATCAAGGACTTTTAACGAACTGGGAAAGTCAGACCTCTATCCATCTAAGAACTTCGTCCATCTGGGTATGGGGTTCTTAACCAACTTGTGCCCCTTGTGTTTGTGTTACCAGAATTGTTGAACTCATCAAGTCCATTTCCAACTGGACTTGAATTTCAGTGGGTCAGTTCTTGCAACTCCTCGGTTTATTATTAGGCAGTGGACTTGATCCAGCTTGTCTGTCTCTTTCTGCGGGCTTTGCCAGCACATTTGCGCCCCGTTTTATGTCATCTTAATCAAACTCATGATCACACCTGAGATTCGATCATTCCCGCTTCAGTGGGGCAATCCAGGTCAGTTGACCATGGGAATCCCACTGAAGAAGCCCAGGTGGAAATAACAGTTGGTATGGCTGCCAGTGTGCATGGTCAGGGTCCCCACCTGTTGCTGACCTTCACTGCTGTCAACGACACCTGGGAGCCAGGGGAACAGCTTCTACACATCAACATCCTAGAAATAAAGACTGTCATCAGTATCTTTCATTTCCGAAAAGATTGCTGGTCCTCATTCAGTCCAGAAACTCAGTGGTGGTAACCTATCTCCTCAAACAGGGAGGCACCAAATCATTCGACCTGTCTGTTCTGATTTGACAATTTCTACTTGGTTGCAACAATCTCCATATCAGCATACAAATCAGACACATACCTGGCAGCATCAGTGTCTTGGCTGAGAATCAATGCTGAGTTGGTTATGGAATGGTCCCTCCATTAATCAGTCTTCACTCAGATTTGCGCACTCGAAGGCATGTGATAATCGACCTCTTGGTGACTAGGTGGAATAAAAAACTACCAACCTTTTTCTCTCCAGTTCCCGACCCAAAAGCATGGACTGTGGATGCAATGTCAATCATGCAGGAGGGGTCATGGGACTTTGCCTCCCCTCCCATGTTGTTGATACTATAAATAACCCACAAGTTACGGGGTCAGAATGGCAAGGTGACTCTATCTAGTGATAGTACACCCAGGAAGATTCCGGCCAACCCAAATCTTCTCCAGCACCCACTGTCATGGGTGGTCCTTCCCTGCCCAGACCGCCCTCTTCTGCTACAAGCTTGGCTCTTACCAGGAAAGCCTTGTGAGTCAAACAATTCAAACCTTCGATTGTGGAGAGAATCTCAAGAGTAACCAACTACATTGTCCCTCTGAACGCCTGTATCCCTCAGCTGGCTGACTTTTTCTCTGGCTCATTGAGGTGAAACAGTTGGGCTCCAATCACTACCAAAGGCTACTGCCCCGTGATATTGGACACATCGCTGAAGTCACAATCACACAGGTCATGTTTCCTGATAGCTTCTTCATGCAGGGTAAGAGAGCTGCATGCCCCTTTATGTCATCCTGAATTACCTTCAGTTCGGATCGGAGGGTTTGGTGGTTCTCATAACACCATTGGGCTTCATAGCCCAACATAGGTTACTGTCTGTGAGTGGTCAAACAGTCCTCACTTGCTCGCTCTCTTCCACAGCTGGGTGGAGAACAGCAGCCATGCAAGATCCTGTTTGCGCTGTCAAGGACTAACTGGAAGCGCCCAGAGACGTGTCGAGACTTGCACAAATGCTTCTTCCTTACAGTGTGAGCCGGAACACTGGATACCCTTTCTTCAGGGCTGAAGTGGGTCGTATGTTTGGTATACTCTGATGTCTCACCAGGTCGGAGTTGCCGCACGTAGTTTACTGCTCTGAAGTTTCGAGCAATCCCTGTGAGCCAGAAAACAGGATATCAAGCTTCAAGCCATTCTTCACAGCAGAAGTGGGTCATATGCTTGGTGTACTCTGAAGTCTCGCCAAATCAGAGTAACCTCACATAGATTACTGTAAAGAAGTTTCAAACAACCTCTGCGAGAATCACATTTGAACGCAGCGTTCTAACCTGAGATATAATAGAAGCTGTTGACTGGCAGGCAGAGCCAACCTTCTTTAGCTTCCATTTCAGAGATTTAACGTCTCAGAGGCAACCTAGAATCTATTGGGTCCATTGGCGGCAGCACAGACAGCCACCAGACCCAACTGGAGCAATCAACACAGCCTGTTAGCCTTGCTGGATTAGCTGGTGAAATTTTTTTTAGGTAAAATGATTTCAGTAATCATCTTCTTAACCGTACATTAGGGTCATAGGTCAAGTGACTCCAGGCAATGTTGCTTATGTATTTAGGAAAACAGGTTATAGTTCGCATGGGGAATTCAGCCATTCTTCCCTAGAAGGATACCTAAGGTAGGGGCCAAATGCTCAGCATCCCCTCCTCCCGTTCCTTATTTCCCTAAGGTAATGTAGTTGGGGAATGTATTCGAAGCAGAAAACATATTTTTAAATAAATTATGTTTCTCTGAGAATACTTACCCAATCACATTACTTAAACACCCTTCCAACCACCCCTCCATGCGAGCATCCTCATTAGTATCTCGCTCTGCTAAAAGTTGGCAACACTTGGGGTATCAAGGGGAGGTAATCGGCAAGAGTTATTGCCCTTTGTTTATTAACATAGCTCCCTTTGTTTATTAACATAGCTGGGGAAAGATGAATTTTTGTCTTTTTGTAGGGCTGGATTCGCAAGGTAGCAGGATAATATTCCCTAAGGTAATGTGATTGGGTAAGTATTCTTGGAGAAACAATTTACTAAAAAATTTGCTTTTTGAAGTAAATGTTTTTCTTTCATAATACTTACCCAAACATAATACTGGCACACCATCCCAAGACCTTCCTTAAGTACATACATCTGTAAAAAACCATGCTAATCCCCTACAGTAGTAACTGACAACTGATGGAATTTGACACCAATCCGATAATTAATTTGAGACCACTTTTGTATGACTTACACTTTCGCAAGCAGGTCACCAGTTACTACTTTTGTAGCTAAACCAGCCAAAAGGTGTGGTGTACATCATTTTTAACTTGAGAAGGGTAGAGTACAAATAACATTGTACAGCTGATGGCCTAAGCTATTTATCAGCTTACAGACTGACTTCTGTATTTTGCATTATATTCAGAACTTCCAGTTATAGCTTTATTAAAAATTATTCTAAACATCTCTTAAAAGTTATTACAAGTGAACCAGTTATTCTTGATGGATTTATTACCCGTTAGGAACACATTTTATGTCTGTTTTCTTGTTCTTCAGAAGTTGTAAATATTAATGCAGTAGAGGCATACAGATTATACAAACATGGTTCTAATTTCTTTGACATGTTATACCTTATAGGTGGAGGTAAGTGAACAGGACTCTGTCAAGAAGAAAGTACTGAATGGTGAGACCCTTGAAGGTGTCAATAAGGACCAGATGGCCCTTCTTGAGAAAGAGCTCAAAGAACAAGAGACCCTTCTGGCAGGTTACCAGCAGGAAAATAAGAGGTTATATGATGAAATGAAGAACATAAAGAAACAAAGCAAGCAGACAGAGGAGAGGATGTTCAAAGAAAATCAGAAACTTTTATCAGAGATAACCAGTCTCAGGTATTTTAAGTTGTCATTTGAAATACAAGTCCCAAGTGTTTTGTAGTCTGTGCAAAGTCATATGGTTTAGCTACAGATTATAATTAGTGGTTGAATGTTTCAGACTTGAACTAAACCTTACTCACTCTCTTTTCCTCTTTTTAATGTTCACCATCAACTAAACGCACATTACATATCTAATATAAAGTAATTTAATCCAAGTGCCACCATTTTTCATTGTATTTTTCCCTTCATATTAAATAAGTTGGAAGAAGATGGGGTACATCTTCAGAGTCATTTTGGTTTCCTGACAAGTTTTAGTTGTATTGCCTGCTTCAAGCTTTGTTTCCCAAACATAAGGATGTAAAGAAAAAGAAGTGCAGAACAGAGAAGAAACAACAAAATGTTTTGATGGTAGAGCATGCTGTCCGCATTAAATTACAGAAGTATGTAAAACATCTCATTAATTACATAATGCTAAATAATAATAAGATGTATATATTTTTAAAACAAATTTTATGAGATCAGTTATTCTTTCTTTTAGTTTAAGATCAGTTCATCATTGTTCTTATTATGATATTGTGAATTTGTAATGTTAACACTCTTTTTAGCTGTATGGTCAAATATAATCAGTTGATGTAAGCAATGTGTAAGGTAGGAATGCAACATTTGCCCCTTTTCTTCCCTGTCTGTAGAGTTTTTATTCCTACTTATAATATTATCTTAGATTTTCATGAGGGATAAGAGGTGAAAATAATTTTGGTTTGGCAGGACAGAGTTAGAAAAGAAAGCTGAGGAAATGAGGGATAAAGTGGTGACAACTGGCCTGGATGCCCAGCAAAAAATTGCTGTAGGAGATGCCAGGTTTGCAGGAGTTGATCTTGTAGTTAAGTTGGAGGCAGAGCTCAGGGAAACTAAGGTACAGTTTGAAGTTGTCATTAGCTTCTATATACCTATGTCTCTATACACATGTCATTTAGGTTAATGCACAGACTCTTGCTGGAATAAATAATAAAGTGATACAGAATAGACTTGTCTTGGCAATATGTTGTCTTCTTAAATATTTTCTTTGTTTACCAGGAGCATTTTTAGAGGCTCTGTATTATTTTTCATGACAACTGTTTATTGGGCTTTTTTAGGGCTGTTCTTATCACAAGGGTTATTATACCAACTTTCAGTCATTTTTTTGGTCCATGATTTTAAAACTAAATGGATTTCTTATTGCTTGAAAAAAAGATGAAGATGTGAACATTTGCAATCAGGGTTGACTTTTTCAATTATTTGTCTGAATAAAGTTATAACTGCTTGAATGGTTCTCATTTTTGCTGCAGATTTCAATGAATAATCTTAAAAGAGAGATGAACATTCTGGTTCAGTCAAAGGTTGAGCTGGAGAAACATATAGAAAAACTTGTTACTGAGAGGGAAGAACTTGAGAAGAAACTGAAAGAGGCCAAGACAATGAAATCTGAGGAGGCCACGGTATGAATAATAATAATAATAATAATAATAATAATAATAATAACAACTAGAGCATATATAGCAGACTCCATGCTTTTTACTGGGGCAACATATCTTCAGTTTGTCATGAAATTTCACCCATTGATTTAGGAGAAGGTATGGTTATAGACAGATGGGCAGGAATATAGAAGCCATCACATGGACATGAGATCATGGCAAAAACATCAAAATTATAGAAAGGGAAGAAATCACCAGCAGCCAAACTGAGCTGGGAAGCAGTCAAGATTATGGTGGCCCAATGCAGAATAGAGAATGTGGATATGAGCTATGGGCAGAATACATAGGAATTTTGCCTTATGTTAGAAAAAAACCTACCAGATGATGGTTCAATGAAGAAATCATTTTTACTATGGGGTAGAGGAATTCAAAAGCACTTACACAAGGTAAAGGGTTAAGTCTGTTTTTCATGTTGTTGCTGCATCATATGCAGTCAATGGCAGTCACATTTGCACCAAATCTTCACAAACATAATAAACATTATATGAACCATTATTGTCATTGTCCAAAAACTTGTATCTAATCCTGGCAAAGTTCGAGTTTTTCTGTGGTCTTTGCTTTTCTGTGTGACAGTTAAAACCTTTCTTTCTTGATCTATAATAACTTTCCAGGACCTGGAGAAGAAGTATGAAGAGGAGATTGGGAAGCTCAAGAAGAAGTTAAAGTGGTACATGGAGAACCAAGAACTGTTGGATGAAGGAGCTAAAAACCTTAGGCTTAAGGGGGATGAAATTCAAAGGCTTAAGCTGAGGATTGAGGAACTACAGACTGAAGTATGGAACTACTAAACCATCAACACAAAATCTGAAATGCCTTATATATTGTGAATTCATTTATTTTTATGAGCTCAATTTGTTTGTTTTTTCAAAAAAGACACCAACAAAAATTTGATAGTGTTAGCAAAATATGATCCTATTTTTTTTCTTCACAAATTTTACATTAATTCATTAAATGTATGGTTTATTGACACTAAAATCATTTGTAAAGGGTACGCCATGAATGAAAGTAACTACACTACATTTCCAGATCAAAACATTATCTGATATCATGCCTAGCTACTTTATGGCAACAGACAGCATATTTCAGTTGCATGTGATCAAATCAAACACTTTTGCTCAACAGATTTGACTTTAATTTCATTGATGAATGTTACAAGTACACAGAATGCTCAGGTTTTGTTCTTTACATCAATCTCATCTCAGTGGCAGGAAAGAGATTAATCTGTTTTGGAATGTACACATTCCAATCCACTGTTTTATTCATTAAAAACATAATGGACACCATGTCCCCCTTAAATGTGTTGGTCGTCATAACAATATTTAATTGATTGGCACATTTCATTGACTGGGTTTCTTCCTGCTTTCATTTTTTTAGTGTACTCTGTCATCTGATCGTAAGTTAATCAGATTGTATGAAAAACTGAAGGAAATCTGATCACTAGCAAATTTTGGTTCCTCACTATTCACATTTTCTACACATTTGTGCCTATTCCAGACCTGCCAACCCCTATGATTTCACCATGAGTCTTATTGAAATGACTCTTAAATTACGCACTTATGACAATGCAATTATTGCAGTCAAATCCAGATACAGGTTTGTCCATGTTGACCCAGAGCTGGCTTTCATATAAGATTCAGTGGATTTGGTCAGGGAACCAGTCTAACTTTACAGAAGTATCTCAGACACTTTAAATTCCCCCGATTTTTTTAAATGCCTGCTTAATGAGATAGTTACTTAGATAGAATTTCTAAAAATGGCATCCAACAAATGAAAACATGTTAGAAAAAAAAGGGACAGTGAACTTAAACATTTTTAAAAAATATTCACACAATTGAAAAGAAAAGAAATATTCATGTTCTTGGGGAAAGAAGCAGCAAAAGAACTGCATTTTCTGAAATTATGTTGGAGGTAATTAAGGAGTAAGTGTACTTTGCAAACTTTTTGGTTGAGCATGTTGTTTGCCTTCGGTGAGTCAATCTCAGATTATACTTCTGACCTTTACAAATACATGTGTTTTCTTTAAATACATTTCCCAATCATAATACCTTAGGAGAACTGCTACTACATTGTAAAACTAGCCCTCCCAGCTAAAAGTTACTTGCCTGCTAGGTGGTGGTTGGGCAGTGATCTCCTCCTGGTGTAGGTATTGGTGTCAAAAGCCATGAATATCCCAGTTTCAACTTCCGCTCGTTGCCTAGAAGCATGCTGTCACCATGAGAGTCCTTGAAGTCCAAATCATCTTAGATACATGTTGGAGCAGTTCTCACTTCACAATGAAAGTATACTCCATCTATATTTCCAACTGTTTATTCTTTCTATGTCAGCAAAGTTCTGCCTGTACAATTTTACTACACTTTGTTGCATTTCAGATTTAGTTGTACTTAGGCACTTGCATGGCTAGCCTATGTGACTTCACAATAAGTTCAGGCTTTGCTTTTAATTGATGTTCATGCAAGTCTTTCAGACCTATAGAAACTCTTAATATATGTTTAATTCCACAACGGCTGGCTACATACAAGTGAGTTTTCTTTGCTAATACATTTAGCATCCGGACTCCACATTTATTAGCATTTATCTGTACAGGTTCTCCTTGAACCTCTCACAGGTAGTATGGTGAATTATTTTGTTTTTTACCTGGCTGTTTCATAGCTTTATGTCCAATTTGACTGGTCTAGGTCTGCTACCTCAACACAGCATTTTCCAAGAAGTCAGTCTGTTGTTCAATCATTCGAATCTGGTGTATACAGGCAATTATAGAGACCAGTCTTACCCAAATATGGCCTCACAGCACTCTCCTTTATGATGCTAAGCTTAGTACGTTAGCTTCTAACAGATGCCACCTCTCAGTTCTCTCAACCCTTTGTCAATAGAAGGGACTCTTTAATCAGTGACTGATTGGAAATCACCATTTTTACTTCAGGGCACTCCATGAGTTTTGTCAGTGGCAGATCTTGACACTTTTTGCCAGCTCCTTCTCAGGCAACTCAAGAGACATCAGCTTCATCTCATATATTTATTATGTCATGGGAAGCTTCCATTGAAGAAGTCTTCCACCTTTTACCTCTGGAGTTTTGCTCTCCATCTGCTGCCTTATTAGCCATCTGACCAAGGCTCCTGCATCAGTTGATCTTATCACTATAAGGAAGAATCCAACTTCAAATTATTTATGCAGTCTGGTAGAATCACAACATTTTGAAGTCTTCACATCATCAGTTACAAGATCCTAGCATCAGCTATCTCTTTTTCTGACAGAAACACCTTCCATCAAGTTTTCATTGGCAGTTCTACTATCACCATTCACCAGCTTTTCATTTGGACACCCCAACAGTTGACCAGGACATCATAGCTTTTGGGGATGTCAAAACTCATTCTCTGTACATAATGGATCAAACATCCTTCAGTGACCTCTACAATTGGCCCGCAGTGCAGTAGCCATGGGCTCTGTGTTGGACTTGGTATTGATGGCTATCTTCAAATTGGCGGAACAGAGCTCATCATCTCTTACTCCAAATTATACGGTTCATGCATGGGAGTGAGTATCCAGAACAGCCCAGGTCTTGAATAATGCTGCTGAACATACTTTAGCCTATTCCATCGCAGAAAGCTGCAACTTTACAACTGGCAGAATGAGATGCACTGCTCTCCATCTCCTTCCTTTAAGATCATCATAAAGCCAGGCTATGATCACAACTGTTGGTATCCTCTACTCCCACAAAGTATGCAAATAGGCCACTAAGGAGACAAATTTTCCCACCACTCAGCCACAACTCCGATACAAGGATGTTTCAGAAAGCCAATAAATACAACCAAGTGACAGGACTTGAATACAAACCTTTGACAAGGTGTCCTATCTTTGTTTTGTGTCAAAAAACAAGGTTCTCATGAACCAAAGTAGACAAAAGGCAGAGAAGTAGCAATCGCCTATGCCAAAGTTTCTCTATACGACCACCTCCATCTCTCAAAAAATGACATAATCTGAACAACACCCTTCCCACAGATCCTGATAGGAGGAAGGCTTCATTTCTTCACTGCTGAATTTAACAAGATTTGCAACAATGGTCATTGGACCTGATAATTGGTTTGCAAGGGACTCTCTGCACCTCCTCTGTCCAGAGTCCCATCAGGTACAAACATTCCAACAGACCCATTCAAAGCCACCACCTTGCATCAAGAAATAAACAACCTCCTTCAGAAAAGAGTGGTAGAAATTGTTCAAAATATAAATTCCCTGGCATTTTTTCCAGACTTTTCTTGGTCCCAAACACAAATGGCACTCTGCACCCTGAATCAATTCATTAATGCTCTTTGGTTCTCGATGGAAACACCATGGAGGCTTGGCAATCACTGTGGATTTAAAAAGACATATATTTTCATGTCCATACTCAAAAGGCTTCCAGAAAGTTCTGGCAATTCACCTACAGTGACATCACTTGTCAATTCTGAGTGATCGCATTTGGACTCGACCTCAGCCCTTGTTTCTTAACTCGTCTGATGAACCATGTTAAGTCTCATTTCATCTCCAAGGCGGCAACATCAAGTTACATGGATGATATCCTGCAAAAACATCAGGTGAGTTATATATTAGAAAACGATATGACAATACTCGTACACTGCTTACAAATCTGGGTTTCCTAGTCAATAAGGACACATCTGACCTAGTACCATGTAAAAAAAATTTTCATCTAGGTATGGAATTCAAAACACAGGTAAACAGTATATCTTCCTCAGGAATGGGCATTGAAAATCAAGACCATGGTGGCTTTGTTACTCTCTCTGCACAGGAATTCCTTCACCTTCTAGGCTTGCTCAACATGGCAGGAGATCTCATCTTAGGTTACCTTTGTATGTGCCTTTTACAAATTATTCCCTTATCCCAATGGAGGCCAAAAGTTAGCCCACCGGACCAACCGTTCCCCATTTGGATAAATACGAGGTACCATCTGCAGACTTGGAGTGACTGAACTTGGCTCACAGTGGGTGTACCTCTGCATGTGCAACTGCCAGAGATCACAGTCTGTATGGATGCAAGTTCAGAAGGCTGGATGACACACATACTATTGTCTTTTCAGGAAACCAGTGGAGTGTGGTCTCCCCAGGACTGGCATCTACATATCTGTATCTTCAAGTTGAAGGCTATTTTGAAAAACCTTTCACTGGTGGCAGGAATTTTTAACTGGAAAGGAGTCCTTATTCTATCTGACAACTCTTTGGTTATGACTTATCTCACAGGGCGAGATGGAACCAAGTCCCCATTCCGTTGCATACTGGCATGGACTTTCTAAAGTGGGGTCATCAGCAACCGATCCACATCCAAGTTCATCGTATTCCTGGATGTCTAAACATAATATCAGATTCTTTGTCCCAGGACAATCAGCTTGTACAGACAGAATGGTCTCTCCATCCCTCAGTTTTCACTCAGATATGCACCCGATGGGACCGACCATTGGTGGACCTGTTGGTGACAAGGTGGAATACCAAGCTCCCAACCTTTGTCTCACTAGATCATCCTCATTGCACCACACAGATGGGAGAAGTCATGGATTAATGACCTTGTCAATTTCACAATGGAAATTCCATTGAAAATTGAGAAATAGCTACCTGAAATAGCTAATTTCCTCCTCTGGCTCTTCGGCGGGAAAAAGTTAGCACCAAGCAGAATATAAAGGTTACTGCTCCACGATTGCTGACACCTTTAGTCATCATGGAAGAAAGGATATCAGACAAAACAAAGACTTATCTGACCTCTCCAACTTTAATTAGGTTTGGTCAAAAACATTGGCTCTGTGCCCAAAGTGGAACCTATCATAGGTACTAACCTGGTTGAATAAAACACCATTTGAACCACTTTAAAGGGCATCTTTGGTTCACCTTTCATATAAGACTTGCTTCCTTATCAAATTAGCGATTGCAGGCAGAATCAGCAAAAATACATGCCCTATCAGGAGACCCAAATTACATGCAGTTCCGACAAGACAGGTCAATTTCACTTATGATTGTTCCCGCTTTCAACACCAAGAACAGGGTTCTGTCCATGGGTAACCAGACCTATGCTGAAGTCATTGTCTACTATAGACACTTCCATTCAAGGCCACCTACAGGATCCAGTATGAGCCTGGAAGTGGTATCTTAAAAAGACCAAGCCATTGCATCGAGGGAAATCATGCCTAGTTTTACCTCTCAAACAAGGTCACGACGATATAACAGCACAGATCCTTTTGTCCTGGATTAAGTGGGTTATTTGCTCTGAATATCAAGAAATTAATTCAAACTTAAATGAATTTGTTATGTACTTCAGCTCATGAGGTTATAGCAGTTGCTGCAAACATCACCATTGACTGGAAATGTTCTCTGACTGATATTATCCATGCCATGGGATGGAAATCTGAGTCCACATTCTCCAGTTTTTACCTCAGAGATCTTTCATCCCAAAAGGCTCAACTCAGTCTTGTGTTACCTATAGCCGGGTCACAACAGGTCACTTTTGAGGTCGTTCAACAACTTCAGAGACGTGGCTTCACAACTTCAGCTGGATTTGCAGGAGGGAAAATTTTCCCTTTCCAAAGCTGCTCTGCAACAGATGGAGTCTTCTCCAGTGGGGTTGCTTTGAAGCTGTCTCACATACTTTAGGGGACCTGAGATAGCACCTACAGGGTAAGGAGATGTACCTTCATCCACCTCTTACCTATTCTCCTAAGGTATTATGATTGGGTAATGTGTTTAAACAACAAACTAATTTTTTCTAGTAAAATATGTTTCTTTGTGAATATTTAGCCAGTCAAATACACACACTCCCTCCCAGCCTCCCCGCAGTTACATCCATTTAGAGAGTGTACTTTATGCAAAAGTAGTAACTGAGATATTCTTGGGTTTTGCCGCCAAGCCCAGTATCAATGAGAGATCACCTAGGTGGGCAGGTAACTTTTAACTCTGTTTCATCTGGGAGGGCTGGATTTGCAAGGTAGTAGTAGTTCTCCTAAGGTATTATGATTGGGTAAGTATTTGCAGAGAAATGTATTTTACTAAAAACAATTAGCTTTCCAAGATGACAATAGCAGTACATGACATTTTGTTTCATGTTACTGAATGTTGGTCTGACCTGAGGAAAAATATGGATTGCCTTAGTGAGTAGATTTTGTTAGGGTCAGCCGATCTGCTGTTCATTGTTAGTAGGTTTTGTTAGGGTCAGCCGATCTGCTGTTCATTGTTAGTAGGTTTTGTTAGGGTCAGCCGATCTGCTGTTCATTGTTAGTAGGTTTTGTTAGGGTCAGCCAATCTGCTGTTCATTGTTAGTAGATTTTGTTAGGGTCAGCCAATCTGCTGTTCTTAGTGAAACAAGCAATCAGTAATTAAAAGATGTTCCATTGAAACTGAAACCAGAAAGGACAATATTTTGATTAAAGAGGGAACTAGAACTTAACATCAGTAATACATAACCTTTTGCTGCTGCATAGCTCCTCTTTTCAGGACGGAACCTTGACTATAAAATGAAAATTCATCTTCCCAAAGGGTGACTGTCTGGAAAGTTCCAGCATCTAATTTTTGACCATGGTCCATGCACACCAGCCCTCATTCTTTTCTGGTTTTCATTACAGTGGTTTGTAATACTTGAAAGAAAAATAGCCTCAAGTCCTACATCGTTAATTGAACATTTTCATTACATGCATCAAAGAAAAATTGCCTTAATTTCAAGCCTTTCATTGTGAATTGAGTATTTTCATTACATACGTCATTTTTACCATGTGACATTATCCTCAGATCAAGTATTGTTCCCGTTCGGAATGAGTTCTCAAGAGAGGTATTGGTATTTTTGGGTTACGTTTTTTTTCTTCATAACCTTGTATTTAGACTGCTTCCCTACATGGGTGTCAATGTAACAGTTACTGTGTTTAGAATTATTTTATTCTTGGGTAGGTGTTTAGTTGTCCCTATCCTTGCCAAAACAACATTTCTGACTTTATTATAATTAAAACATCAGATTGTGGTTGGTTTAATTCATTCAGTAGAAATGTCACTTGAGAATAGGCAAGATATTGCTGCCTATTATATGCATAGAAGTTTTTGTTGTTCTTCTTTTCTCAGAATTTTCTGCCTATGCAGAGTGTTGGGTAGTATAAGCATAAGAAATCCCCCATCTGCCTTGCTTGTACAAATTGTAAGAAGACAGAAAGTTGTCTTTTTTGTAGTTTATGGCTAGACAAAGTCTGCGACAGTGCTGAAGATAGAATAATTTACAAAGGGAGGAAGAAAAGGCCTTCCTATTCTTTCTCAAAATTTTATGGTTTTTCAGTTGCTGAATCCCTTGGTCTCAATATAGGATTGGGAAAATCTCTTTGGAGATATGTAAGGACCATGGAGTCCATCCATAGGGAGGATGTAGGAGTTGGAGAGTGAGTCACATCCTCCCATTAATGTGAAGCTGTATGTTCTTTAGTTCTGTTGGACCAAGAAAGAGTAATGCCCTCCCATTAATGATGATCACCACCCTTGATTCACCCAGAGCTTAGTATTGGTTGAAAGTGATTCACACACCCCCTCTGTGAGGGAGGAGCAGCATCCTTTCAGTCCTCAGAGCCTGTTGTTGGCAATATGATGTAGCTACCAAGAAAAGGGAGAGCTATGATATAAGGGACCATAAGATCTGAATAAGGGTCTTCCTTCAGATTAGAGTTGCCTGACCAATCACTAGTCATTTAAGGTCCCTTAGTATGTGGATAGCAGTTGGGCTGAGAATGCAAGTTAGGATTGGGAATTGATGTACCGATGTTGGATGAGGCAAGAGGATCAGATCAGCATCCCCTTTCCAATAATCATGCTAAATCCCTTTAGGGTGTGGAACCCGCTAAAACAGGGAAGTGTTAGTTTTTCCCCAGTATGCAGATGTTGACTTCAGGGTCTTGGCCTCATGGTAGAGAGGTCAGTGTTTTGGTGCTTGGACCAACATTGCCATCATACAAAGTGGTGTCAGAAAGGAAGCTATGTATCTCTTTCTCTCTTTCTCTCTCTCTCTCTCTCTCTCTCTCTCTCTGCATATTTGCTGAATTTCTTCTTTTTCATTTTTTGAAGAGAGAAAATGCTTGGTTTCTATTATCAAGAGCTATAGGGCAGCACTATTTAAAACACTCAGTTTTTTTTATAGGCCCCGCCATTGGTTCTGTGTTTCATCCACTGAAGTATTGACACTCATTAATGCCAAGATGGAATCTCTCAGTGTCATGTGGTCTCTAACTAAATCCACTCATGAACCATTGGGTGAATCTTCTTGTATTCTTGGTCTCTTTAGCATCTACAAGATGAAGGGTCAAGCTTCTTGCCATATCGATAGAAACAGGCTACAGCTTTACATTTTTATTTAGCAGTTTCTAATGGGAGAAGATTGTACAAGAAGTGTCTTCTTCCTCCCGATTAATGTCATGGCTGATATTTTGTTTTCCACCGTTTCAAAGGTGGATTTCCATAACTATCAAGGTAGCTGATCAGTCCCTTATATGAGAGGGACCTTTCATTGATGAAGATTAAAACTCATGAATTTCAATCCATTGCTGCCTCTTGGGCCAATTTATCTCTGGAGGATATGATGAAAGCCCCATTTAGGTGATGAACTTCTACACCTTTTACCATCACTTGTTGGCTCACCAAAGCAAAAGCATTTTCTTTGGGACTGATAAAAAGTGGCCCATGCAGATACCATTAAGCACTAGTTTGCAGTAAGTGTGAGTATTCCTTTTTCTTTCACCAGTTTGTCAGATTGTCAGCCTCCCACCAAACTGGCAAATTCAGCTATGCAACAGCAATGGGTGATTTATTACTGATATTAATATGTAGTTGGGGAGGGGGTAATGATGTAATACTTACCTGTTGCCAGATTCCCTCTTCATACTCATGCACTGATGTCCCACTAGTTACAGGCTGTGTCCTGATAAAACAAGATTACAAGTGTGCAGGAACCAGGGTCATGAATTAAACATTTGAACTATCCAGAAAGTCACCCAATTGGAGGATGAATTCTCATCATACAGTTGAGGGAAAGCATGAGGTATTTATTACATCATTAAAATTAGTTTACACCCCCAACTCATGAAAAAACTACATATCAAGGCATTGCGTGATCATAATTTGATATTAGGAAGACTAATTACATCAAGAACTTTGTGAATGCCATACTAGAGAGGCTTTGGGAGAATATAAGCCTGTTTGTAAATTGATTATAAATCCCTAACATGGTTGAATGTCTGTTAGATAGAAGCCTTTAAGACAATGTTAATTCAGTAATATTTTGGGTAAAAATTTAGAATATTTATGGTTTTTAGAAGGGTTATATTTTTGTCACTGCAGTATTTACCATATATATTGGGACATGATAAAATATTTTTTTCTTGTCTCAGAACGTATTGTGAAACTTCTGTGAAACTTCTTTTCACCTAGGTTACGTGTCCAAAGACTTAAGATACAAAATAGATTTGTGTTGAATTTGTGCCCCCCCCCCCCAAATTATTACCCAACCAAAGATAATGTTAAATTTTATGCCTTTGATACTGTAATACCTTTAGCAGGTATATAGGAGAAATAACAAGTTATGTCTCTGGGTTCTTGTGGAATTTAGTCAGACTTGATGAAGAAGAAGACCTACAACATATACACACAAAATATATAATTAATTAAAAGTAAACAAATCTATCACACACGGACAGTTCATGAAATGATAAGGTGCAGAATTATTATAAAACTATCACAATGTAATTACTATAAACTTACCAGCACTATGTAGTATTCTTATGTACAATACTTATTTTCTTTGATACCATTTACAAAGTACTGAGTAACTTCTTGTACCCATAAGTGTTGAAGTTAACTCTGTAGAGTCACTGGATGAGTGAACAGTGGAATAGGGAACATGTTAATGTAATCGGCAGCTGCATGTTAGACATGTGCAATGCAAGCAACTCACATACTACTCACTTACCATATGTACAACAGAACAACATGTATATGGACATTGAACATCACTGTATTGAATACGTAACACCAAAATACTAAACATAAAACAAACAGCGGTTTACAATACCAATCACCTTCAGATTATTATTATTAAATAATTGGAGGCATAACTCTTAATTACATATGCCTGGCAATGCAGAGAATTTGCTGGTGAATTATTTTGATTTTTCAATGTTGTGCATTGAATGAGTCAGATATTTATTATATTCCATAAGCTAATGAAGAAATAAACCACTCCAGTGGCCTAAGTGGTTAGAGCATCTGCCTTGGATGCAGGAGGTCACTGGTTTGAACCCTGGCCAAGTCATACCAAGACTTATAAAAATGGTACTAGCAGCTGCCTCACTTGATGCTCGGTATTAAGAGGTTAGTGTTAGGACTGGTTGGCCAGGTGTCTTGATAATGTGACGAGGTGGGAAATGATGTAACATGTCTGTCGCATGATGCCTCAGTGTTTGACACCACTTTAAACTGCCACACTGCAGACATCATAGCAGTATGACTAAACCTGCTAAAGCTACGTTAAAAATCTAAATCACACACACTCACTCACTCAAACACTTATGAGGAAGAAAATATTAAGTGTACTTTATGTGCTTCATCCTTAAAGTTTTTCTTTCTGAAATATATAGATTTTCAATTTTGTAGTTATAAGTAATACGTTTGGTAAAAAAATTATTCTGGTAATTCAGTGATATTTGATAGTATTCTGAAATTTTGATGATACTGATGATATTCACAGTGATTGGTTTTTTTTCTTCAGACTGGAAAAAGGATGGAGGAAAGTAAAATTAGGGCTCGGGAGAGAGCTGCTGATGCCAAGAAGATCCAAGATCTTCAGAGACAGGTATTAATAAACCATATATTCGTTGTAGATGCTCACTTTTATATATTTAGCTCTATTGGTCATACACCAGAACAGCCTTTGGGATGACCTGTTTGTCCAACGTCCATCCATTAGCGCAGGTTTGTTATTGCTACTCCTACTAAATTACTTGGAGGATTGCCTTGAAATTTTATTCATATGCAAAATCTAGGTCTACTTGGTCGTAAATGCAGAGATGCTGCCAGGGTGCATGATTGTGCAAATTGCAAACATTTTTTACAAATTGGTACACTTGGAGAGCAGTGATCCATGAGAACTCCCACAAATTAGTATAAAGTATCACATATAAAAATGTACTTTGTGCAGCATACAATTTTTAGTTAACTGTTCACCCTTGCCATGACATAAATCACATCATAAGAGGTATCAGTGGCACTTGTCACAACTTTTTTTTCTTTAGATAGGCAACTGTTTACACATCTGTGTTCTTCGGCTTAACAAGAATGGTTGTTAAACTAAATTTGATTGGCACATTGGGCCTTGGAACTAGCATTCTATTATAGTTTGAACCTTGCATAAAGGAAGTTTTATAAATGTGTGTTTTTTAAAATACACACTACGTAGAAAATGCAAATTGGTATGGTTCATCTTCAAATTACAGTTTCTTTGGCAAATATTATCTGATGATATTGATGACTATAATTTTTAAAGTTATGAAGTATATTAGAATATTGGACTTGGGAAGGTGTTAATAGGGATACCAGTGAGTGATTTTGAACCTGAAAATGGTGTTAAATACGAGTCCAATATACATGCAGGATGGGCAAAAATAGACTGTATACCAGTCAATCCCCCTTTTGGCATTATTTTGAAATTAAATGTAGAAAAGGCAGAATACCAAGCCTGATTCAAATACAGACAATTTTCATTTCTTTGTTCAAACAATTTAGTCCTGCAGGATTTTGTGCCACAAAACTGTATAGCCCTATAAGGGTTACAATAAACTAAATAAATAAGAATCAAAAAATGAAATTAAGAAGTAAAGATATTTATTTGATCAAAATACCTTTGTCTCAACAAGTAGACTATGGCATTTGTGGTCTTAAAATCCTAATACAGCATTATGGAAGAGATGAGAAGTCTGCCATTGTAGTCAGTAAAGCAATGACTCAAGAAAGTGAAACTTTGGCAGAGTTTATGTTAATGGAAAATCTTATTTTGGAGCAGAAATATCCAAAAGATAATAACTGTGAGCTGTGCAAAATGTACATAATAGCTCTAAGAACATTTTCCCAATTTGTTCAGGCTGTATAAGCTAGCTGTGTATATGCTCAAACAACACAGAGGGAAAAGGGGGGGGGGGTCTCAGCACAGAGCAATATTCATACACAGATAAGGAACAGATTAAGCTCAGAAACAATCAACAGATTAATGCTTATACAACTATATGCAACATCTTTTAAAGATTTTGATTTTAAGTAGGGCTCTAACAGAGTGAAGCAGTAAAGAAGAGAGATGAATATTTGAACTGTTAGGTAAATATTGAAATATGTCTCACTGCTCCTCCCCCTTCCTTTCTTTCTACTTCCCCCCCCCCCTTTTTGGTGACAAGGAGGTAGCTTCCCTTTTAAATAAAATCCTGGCAGCATCTCTATAAATGAAAATTGTGTTGATCTGACATTTAACATAGCTGCAACAACAGCCCATCTTGAACATCTTATTAGGGTTGCTAGGTGGAAAGTCGAATCAGTGTGATGTGTTCACTAGCAGACTTCTTTTGATGTCTAGTTGGTGTTAAATGAAAATAATGCCACTCAGACTTCCAGTATGGCCACCACAATGGCCAGCTTAAAAATCTAGTTATTGTTACTTCTCATGAATGGATTGTCATATGAATATTGGGTTTTCCCTTAAAGACTTCAAATTCTGTCTAGTTGGTCCTAAATGAAATGATGTCATATGTTGAATATAGCCACTATGTCAGCCATCTTGAAAACCTTGTTTTTGCTTCTCCATAGGAATGGAAAGTTATATTGATATGGAGCTTTCACCAAAAAACTTCTTTTGATGTCTAGTTGGTGCTGTCTTGCATATGGTTCTGCCCAATATGGTCACCACAGCAGCTGTCTTAAAAATTTAGTTATTACTACTCTACCTGAATGAATAGTCATATCAACATGGACTTTTCGCTAAAAGCTTTATGGTGTCAAGCTAGATCTAAATGAAAATGATGCCAATCTGACACTACAGCAGCCATCTTAAAAATCTTGTTATTGCTACTCTGCTTAAATGGAAAGCCGTATCATTTAGTTTTGACCAGAAGGCTTCTTGTCATGTCTAGTTGCTCTTAAATAAAAATTGTAACAATCTGAAATTTCGTATCTTCACCACAGTGGCCATCTTAAATATCTTGTCACTACTCCTCTTAGATTTAAAGTTGTATCGATATTGGTTTTTTAGCAGAAGACTTTATATGAAGTAGAGATTTTTACTAAATGAAAATGGTGCCTATCTGTCATCCAGCATGGCCACCATTGCAACCATTTTAAAAATATAGTTGTTGCTGCTCCTTCAAAGAACATCCTGACATGGTGTTTTCACCAGAAGAGTAATTATGATATCTCACTGATCCAGAATAAAGATAGTGCCAATCTGACTTCAGATATGACTGCCACAATGAACATATTGAAAGTTCTATCTCCAATTCTCCAGAATGGATGATCTTATTAACATGGGGTTTTCACCAAATGTCTTCTAATGGTGTCTGGTTTGCCCTAAATGGAAATGGTGCTGCTGATCATATGTCCAATATGGCTAATTGAAAAATCTTAATTGCTTAAGAATATCATAGATGGTTTAAACATTCGTCAGTTAAAAAGAAGAAATGGACTTGAATTCTTAGAAATTCATTTTGAATAGTAGAGAGTCAGTCCATTTGACACTTGTTTTCAGATACATTTAAATTTTTAAACCTGGATGTGATGTAGGCCCTTCATTTCTGTTCAATTTTCAGTTGTTCTAAAGTTTTAAGGGTTCCAGGCAAGAGAAGGCTTTATGCCAGAACTGTACCAATCATTTGAGTGATGCAGAATACTTGAATGATTGATTTTTTAGTTGCCAAAGTTTTTTTCTTGGTTGGAAGTAAATTTAAGAGATATTTATATGTATGTTATAGAGTTGATTATGAAATCAGCAGAATTGTTGATAATTTTTGTCTGTTCAAAGAAAATGCACAAAGTTGTACTCATTATTGGAAAAGTCACTAGTTTATCATTAGTCTACTTTTATCATTTTTTACGTGTTTTTAAAACATGTTGCAAAATCATTAGACCTAATTTTTGTAATTACTGTTGAAACAAAGACATTGTTGCATGAAAAGAAATGGCTCATTTTGCTAACTTTATCAAGTGAAATTGATGTCATTAGCAAGAGACCAAATAGAGGTTGTTTAAGTTTGAAGTGAAATTTATGTCATTAGCAAGAGACCAAATAGAGGTTGTTTAAGTTTGAAGTGAAATTGATGTCATTAGCAAGAGACCAAATAGAGGTTGTTTAAGTTTGAAGTGAAATTGATGTCATTAGCAAGAGACCAAACAGAGGTTGTTTAAGTTTGAAGTGAAACTGATGTCATTAGCAAGAGACCAAATAGAGGTTATTTAAGTTTGAAGTACATATGAAAAATGTATTACTTAGCAAAATAAAAGGTTGTTTAGGTTTGATGACCAGTTATTATCAGGCTAGTTCATGTGTAACTACATCCACAAACTCATACCTGGTAATGCTTTTATAAAACATTTGAAGTTTAGTTCAAATGCTAAGCATTTTCAATGACCATAAAACTTAATTGTTGTGTTATAATGTATTACATGCAACTAAAAATGATTAGTTTTACATACATACTAAACACATATTTGATATGACCTCTTTTACACTTAACTTCCAAACAGTAAAAATTATTTGAGTACATGCTCAAAGAGGAGATGATTTATCAAAGAAGAGTTTGTAAATGTGGAATTGTCATCGTGCTCTTAATGACTGTAATTAATTTTTTCAAATATTATAACTTTGTTGGAATTTGTGTAAAATGAAGTTATCATGATGAGCTAAACTTTTATATGTTCATAATCATAAATTTTGAGTAATATCAACCAGCCTAAGGAAAACAACTCTCACATTGTTCAGCAAGATTAATGTTTCATATAAACTGGAGTTGGTTTCTCTCACAAAATGTTTAAAATACTCCCAATTTTAAAAAAGGATTCTTGATTTACACTACAGTGATGATTCTAGACATTGATTTTCCAATTCAGTATTTCAAGAGGATTAAAGTTTATTGTGTAGTTATATACCTTGACAATATTTATAACTAAATTTTCAGCAGAGTTCACATTGATTGGGTAATTCATTGATTTTGTCCACATCTGAGGCTAATTTTGGTTGACTCAAATGGACCAGTTGATGATTCACATGCATGACAAGGGTGTAGTCTCAATTCACCTTTATATTTGGTTACCAGTATTCATTGATATCTTGGTTGCTAAAACAAACTTAAATACTCAGCATACATTTTCTTTTCCATAAATTTCATTTCTGTTGGAGATGTATCCTGAAATTTATGTATAAACAAAAATGCTAGAATTGCAAATACAACAATATGATGTCAAAAAATAAATGAATGTAAGTGTTAATCTCATTTCAGGTGAAGGAGATGGAGCAGATCCTGAAAAAACGTAATCCCAATGCTCTTCCCACATTAATAATGGCAGCAGCAGCAGCAGCAGCAGCATCAGAGCCAAACATTGCCAACAAAACCCCTTATGTTGATGTGTTGGAAAAGCGAGTGAAAAAACTAGAAGCAGAACTTGATGCCAAGGATGGTGAAGCTGACCAGCTCTTGCGAGGGGTAGAACAAAGATACAACTCCATTAAGGTATGGTGTGCTCAGTTTCTACGTCTAGTCACTAAAAATATTTAAATTATTGGATTGAAATATACTGATTTTACAGTCCAAATTGCATTGAGTCAACAGATAGTCATTGGTAACAATATATTTACAATGGTTTTTTTTCATTCACTTAAAAATATCTTTTCTTCTGTTATAAAATGCCTAATTATTAGGATAAAGTTCATGTTTCCTCACTGGCACTTTTGACAAGGCTACAGTGCATTTTCCTACTTAGCCTCATTCATTCCAAAATGTTTTAGAAATGAATACTAAGCATTCTTTAATTAAGTTTCTTAATGTCAAACAGCGAATTGTTCTGAAAGAACTTGTTAGATGATTCTCTATTTCATACCTGTCAGCTTTTTAAAAGCCAAGTTGGGATATGGAATTAAAAAAATAGGGAGATTGGGACTTAAAATATGGTAGGTTTTTTCACAGCATTTTTTAAGGCTCATTTTAATTAAATCTTGACCGATCCTCCAGGTCCAGTATGCATGAAATTCTCAAAAGACATGCCATTTCTCCATGTGACACCTTATTTTGCCCCAGGATGTGCCCTCTTCATATTCTGGTCAGCTGTGCCCAAACTGCACAATAGCTAAAAGTTAGTCTTAAGTAAACAGGCAAGAAAGCCAATGTGACAAATTAACAGTTATCCTTATCATTGCAGTTATCTTGTGAAAAGAACTGGTTCTCCAACATAATTCAAAGAAACCTTGTTCTACAGTGCATATTATGTAAGCACTAGCAATTGTTTGGCAAATAAACGATGCCCAATTTCACTGTAAATATGCAGTCTCAAGCTATCAGATACAAAGCAACTATTTTTCCCATGTTTTATATCCCACCTTATTTCCTTATTCGCAACTCTTAAGGTATTTAACATTGTTTACTGAAGAACATATTTATTTTGAATTAGTTTTTTGAGGGCACATAAGCTGCATGGTATGTTTCTTCATTCCTTATTTTAATTTAATGATGGTAGTTAACATTTGTATGTATGGTACAGTAATGCCAGGTAAGTTTCTTTGGTGGGAATGGAGATGCTGCAGTATTCACAGTGATCGTTCTTGGGATTGAAACTAATTTCTGACAATTTTATTGTTGTGGTTTATTATTTGTTGTGGTTTTTATTTTCTGATTTTAGTGTTGCTGTGGGGTTAAGAAAAATTAATAAATTGACATGAATAATGCTTAAACTTAATGTTCTCTGTACTGAAAGAAAAAAAATCTTTGTAGTGTGATAGTAATTATTTCATCACAATATGCATGGTTGATAAAATAGAGCATGGCTTATATGGATTGCATAAGATATATCTATTCATGTAGGAATGTTTTTTAGGAGAGATGCAAATTGACAGACATAATGTAATAATCAGGAGATCTTTGCAAAATTTGGGAGATATCATAAAGTTTATATAATTGTGACTTCCAATTTTATTGTTCCATTTTGTCCTGACCCATTAATTTTATGCACTATTTTTATTCCAGTTTCATTGAAATGTTTTACAAATTATTACGTATTTACTAAGCTTCCTGTTGTGTTATAGTAAGTTAAACATTTGCTGTAAGTAGTTTTGGTATTGATAAGCGTAGTTATTTGCAGTTGTAGTCATCATTTGGTGGAGTTATGGCCCTTGATTGTCGGAAGAATGTACTTTGTTTCTTCTGTTAAATCTAGGGGCTTAAACAGAGGTAAAACCCAACAAGCATTCAGTTTTCCAAAAATATAAATTTCTTTCCCTAAAATATAAAAATGAGCAGATTGAAAGAATTAATAATAACTTACTGTGTATGAATTCCTAGAATATTATCATAACTTGAACTCTCAGTTTCACACTAATCTGGAAACAACACAAAGGTATTCTGAATGAATGTTCTAATGTTCTTATGTGCTTTGCTAGCACCACTGAAGAATCAGTTCTAGTAATCCAAAAGTTTATACATCAAAGTAAATTCCATGAAAATAGAATATTACTTAAGTCCATGAAAGTTGTACGTTATCTGACAGAATTATTTAAATTTCAAGTCCGTGAATAATTTCACACAATCTAACAGGTACTGTCTGTTTTAGAAAAAAAACGTTTTCCACTCTGCTAGTCCAACAAACAAATTATAAATAAATCATGGTTTCTGCTCTCTCTTACAAAAGTGGCATATAAACTGAAGATTGAGACGATGCATATTTAATTCCCATCTATAACCACCACATACTCATCAAATCAACAAAATCTTAATCACTGAAAAAAATTCTTGAACATTTAAATCATTATTGTGAAATAAACCTTTCGGGAAAGTTCATACATGTACTCTTTTTATTATTGGCCAGCCGCAGAATTAAAGAACAAAAAAAATAAATGTCATTAACCCCATTGACTTAAATAAAACTATGTGATAAATTAATATATAATACAGATGTCTGTAACATTTCCCAATAAACATTCTGTATAGTTTTAATGAAGGCATCCTTAGTCATAATTCAGTTGTTGTGGCACCTGATTGTCTGATACACCCACTTTAGTTTCCATACAATTCTGTTTATTAGGCAGGGTTCTATGTAATAGCACCTATCACTAAAAAATCTTGTTCCATATTTAGTTTCAGTATGAGGAGAGAATAAAGGAGTTGGAGTTACAATTATCCATTTACCAGGGTCAAACAGAGCACACTCACCCACACACGCATGCCATTGCGCTAGAACGAGAACTTGAAAATGTCAGGGAGCGGTACAAGAAACAAGTGGCAGAACTGCAGGCAGAAGTGGACAGGCTAAACACAGATGTCACAAAGAGCAGGAAAAATATTGAAAGTAAGAAAGTTGTTGCAGACAACAAGATTCTGTTTTGTGGAGATACCTTTTTAGATGAAAACAAAAAAACTTTGCATGCTTCATCTTTATATGAGTCAGTTTGTTGTATTGCTTCTGTTAACATTGGTTCATAGTGATTCCAGTATTTTGACCCCATAGATAGTTGATACACAGTGGTCCCAAATTTAGTCGGTTATGTCAGAGATAGAGTGCAAGAAAACTGTAGACTCCAATATATGTTCTTCATGAATTTAAACTGATACATAGAAAATTTTATTCAGGTTTAAATCAGTTGACAGTGCCTTCTGACTTTCAGATTTTTTTTATAATTGTATTTATTCCATTCTGTTCAGCTGCTTGTGACTTTCTTTTAGCATTGATAGTATTGATTTGCATTGGGGCATTTGTAATATAGTTTGCACAGATTAAGTCCATTATATTCATGGTCATATAGAACTAATTAATTGTGAACTATGAAACCAACCCACATGAGATGGTATATTCTGTTCAAGAGAATGAAGCGTTGTTGATTGGTTGAAATTAATCACTGCAATTTTAAATGTATATATTTTGGAAATGCTTATTTATAGCTTACCAATATACAGTATAAGGCTTGACTCTAAATCCATTTTCATTTTATGGCCGTTGCCATGTTTTTAATACTGGATGTAAATGGGGGAGGTCTCGCAGGGCCATTTTGACAGTGGGCACATGGCAGAGAATTTGTTTTC